>JAJJMB010001778.1:2030643-2099817 GCA_023531105.1 Papaver atlanticum | reverse complement strand
AACCTCCTTGGATAAGTCCGCTCAACATCAGCTTTTGCAGGTGGTATATATTAAAAATTGAATATATTTTTAGTAGTATGTATTTGTTAGTGCCCCAATCTAACTGGTGATGTTGTATGATTTTCTAGAGCAACAATCTGAGGGTTGGGATGCTGTCCGAGACTCGTATTGCCAGGAGGCGAGCCAGAGCTGTGGGGCACGAGAACGAGCAATTGCGTCTCTCTTTGGAGACGGCTAAGAAGGAATCCTTGTCTTTTCGTCAGGATAAGAAGGAGTTGGAAGGTATTTATTATCTTCTTTGTCTAAGTTTTTCAACTCCGTAGTAGGTTCTACAGTTCTGAATTAGTCCTTCTATTGGTATCCACCGTCAAACATTTGGAGGAGAAGATAGATAATAGTGGTCATAGGCATGCTAGAGAACTTTTCATCCTAAAGATCGATATGAGCTATCGGCAGTGTAAAATTGATTCCTTGGAGAATGAGATTACACTACTTCAGATTAATGTGGAAGTTCATCGAGATCGCATTGTTGAGCTTCGTGCGATGTTAGATAAAGCTAAGCAAGTGGTTGTAGCTCGCTCGGATGAGATCAAGCTGCTCGGAACTCAAAAGGATGGGCTGATTGAGTGGCAGTCAGATCATTTTCCCAACTAGCGCAAGCAGAGGATGATAGAGAAGATCTTGTACATCTAAAGCGAGAATTTGTCCAACTTGAGAAGGAGCGTGATAGACATATGTTATCATGCCCAGCTGGTGATGCTGCTATAACACCTATTGAAGCACAGATTAGTGCTTTAGATAATCAGAAAGCCCAAGTGGAACAGACCTTAGCTCCTGTTTTAGTTGAACATGAAGGTTTCCTATTATCAACTTTTGATTTTATATATTTCATTCCTTGTGAAATTTCTTTCCGATTAACTGTCTCTATTTTCTTATCTTGCAGAGGCTCGTAAGCGCAATGCAGAGTTGGAGAGGCAGTTGAAGGAAGTGAAGGGAGCAAAGCAAAATCTTGATGATGAGCTTAATGACTTGGTGAATCGTCATGAAGAAGAATTAGAGGTTGAACGTGCTGATAAGTATAAGAAAATGAACAATCTTCATGCGGAGTACAAGGTCAAGATGACAAATGCATGCAAGGCTTCCATTCTTCGTGAGCGTCAAAGAGTTGCTGCAGCTGCTACCAATGTTGTGATTCCGCCTCCACCTGATGAGCCCAAGAAAGTTGCTCCTGACGTTGCCAAGGGCGAGGATCGGATGGATACCGATCAGGGTACTCCTGGTGATGGACAAGCTTAAGTTCATCAACTTTCTTGCTCGTGTATGCCTTGTTTTCTAAGAACTCTTTATTTTGTTTATTTTGTGCTTAAGCCTCGTGTTGTTTCCGAGGTGATGTTTAAAAACACTTTCTGGTTGGTAAGTCCTCGTGCTCCTTGCGAGGAAATGTTTAATTGGTTTGATTATTCAGTATGCTAACCAAGTCCTCTTCTATGTTGGAGGCATTATTTTGCTAATCATTTTTTGGTAAGTCCTCATATGTGGGAGGCAATGAATACTTTCTTTTGAAGTAGCTGTTTATATGGATGATAATTTCTCTTGTTAAGTTATATAACATGATGTGTTTATTTTGGTGGCTCTGAGGGAGTTTTTGTGCGTACTATTGGTCCAACCATGGGTGACAAATCCAAGGAGTGATCAGTTCCTTAATTGGATAGGGCATCTCTTACGGTGTTGGGCTTGGAATATGACACATTTCCTTTCTCGCCTTATTCTTATGCCTTCATGGGCTTGGTTCTTTAATAGTTTCCAGTTTAGGTTACACTTGCCCCTAGGTTAAGTGATCAATTGTTTGAGTCACTCATTTTTTTAACCATTGTTTGGAGGGAAATATCTCGGTCAAGTGATTCTTTCCTTAGCCAAAGGCGAGTACCTTGATTCTGGATATCTCTTGTTATGGCAGGACATCATTCGATTTCATGATCGTGATGGAATTAACTTAGGTTTGTTTCCGTTTAGGTAGCTTAGGGTGTCCCCCGCTTCATCTTGCTTCACTCGGATAGATGGCATTGCCTTAGGTTTGTGTCCGTCTTGGGCAGCTTAGGTATTTTACCCGCATCATTAGTTGTAGAATGGAAGGTGTGGCTAGCACCATGCGATAGTCTTGTTGGGATTTGATTATGATGCAAATATGGAATGATTATTCTACATGCAAGTGCAAAATAGAGAAAGAATTAAAGGAAATAAAAAAAAAGTTGACATAGAAAATCATAATTAAACAAAGAGACAGACAAATAGATAATGAAAAGAAAAAGCAATTAAAGTAAATAAATCATAAATGAGAAAAAGGAGGAATTTTATTGTTCTCAAAAGAGGGTTTATAAACCCTTGTTACATTCAGATAAGGTTTCATGATCTTTTACAAGTAGGGATTCAAACCCTATTTTCATAATTTGTCCTTCTAATCGATGAGTTGTTTAAGCATTGTATTGCTTGAGGTATTTGATATTCCAGGGGCATTCTAGTTCTTCCCCATTGGGATTGAGCAATTTGTATGCTCCATCGTCTGCCTTGGCGATGACTGTGAGTGGGCCTTCCCATATGGGTGCGAATTTTCCCAACTCGCGCTGGTATGGGGGATCTCGCGCCAGACTTTGTCGCCTGGGCTAAATTGCCTCTGATGAACACGTTTGTTGTATTCTCAGGATAACTTCCGATGGTAATTTTCTATCCTTTGAAGAGATATTTCTCGGTTTTCCTCGAGATCGTCTAGCTTAGCAAGTATCATGTTCGAGGTTAGGTTCTTTTCCCAAGCCTTGGTCTTAGTTGTTGGGATCATCGCTTCAGTTGGTATTATCGCTTACGTGCCATAGGTGAGAGCGAAGGGGGTCATCCATGTTGCTTCACTTTGAGTGGTCCGATAGGCCCATAGAACATTGTGTAATTGCTCGCACAAGATGGACCCATGTCCATCCAAATTCTTTTTTAGCATGTCGGCGATAGTTTTGTTAGTGGCTTCTGCCTGGCCATTACTCTCGGGGTAAATGGGTGTGCATTTGTTCTTCCTGATCTTGAAGCAATTAAAGAGAAGATCGATGTTTTTCCCTCGGAGTTGGGCTCCATTGTTTGTGATGATGGAATCTTGGATACCGAAGCAACATATGATGTGATCAAAGAGAAATTTAAAGACATCATGGTCTTTAATGTTCCTAAGGGATGAGGCCTCTACCCATTTTGTGAAATAATCTGTGGCAACGATCAAGTATTTCCTCTGCCCTATACCAGCTCGCAGGGGCCCAACGATGTCGACTCCCCACTTGGCGAATGGCCAAGGGATTAGTACATATTTTAAGTCCATTGAAGGAGCATGCCTTCGTTTACCAAATTTTTGGCACTCTAAGCACAGTTTCGCCATTTGCTTCGAGTCTTCGTTCTTGCGAGGCCAGAAATTTCCTTGTAATCTGGCTTTGTGAGCTAGGGATCTTCCCCCACTATGGTTTCCTGCATAACCATGATGTATTTCTTTTAATATTTATTGGCCTTCAGCAAAGGAAAGACATCTAAATAATAGTCCCAAATATGACTGCCGATACAGTATGCCTTCCCTGAGATGGTAGTTTCTTAATTGTGATATTACTTTGTGTGCGAGCTTCTGATCGCTTGGAAGATCGCCCTTGGATAGGTATTTTATGATCGGGGTTCTCCAATCGTCCTCGGGCAAAGTCTCTTCTTGGCTTGTTGTGCCCACATTAAGAATTTCCATATCTCCTTCTATGGATATGGAGGGAAGCATTACCCTCTCGATTCTTACAGTTGTAGCCTCCGGATATGTTGTCATGGAGGCAAGGAAAGCTAAAGCATCTGCGTGCCTATTGTTGTTCCTACTTAGGTGTCGGAAAGTGATGTTAGGTATTTGCCCTATATAGTGTTTGGCGAGTTGGAGGTATCGCTGAGGCTTGATATATCACATCTATCTGTCGGACGATAAGCTGTGAGTCACTCATAAGTGTTACTTCATCGATGCCAAGTACGATTATTACTCGGAAAGCATGTATGACTGCCTCGTACTCAGTTATATTATTAGTAGTGGAGAATTCTAATCTTAGACTAAAAACGATCCCGCGTCCTGTCGGAGTCGTAAAGACCATTCCGATGCCAGATCCTTCCGAATTACATGACCCGTCTACAAAGACTTCCCATCGTCTTGGGTTTTCCGAGCGAAGTAACTCGGGTGGATCTTCTAACTCATCCTCCATTCTTTTTATCTCTTCGATTTCATCTGTATCGTCTAGAGGAAATTCGGACAAGAATTTCGCACCAACTTGTGTTTTTATCGCCGTTTGGGCTTGATATTTCACCCCGAACTGTTTGATTTGTGGCCCCCATGTAGAGATTCAGCCTGCTCTTTCAGCATGGTCTAGTACAGACTCTATTTGAGATTTTGTGATGACAGTCACTGTGTGTTCATGGAAGTATGTTCGTAATTTCTGTGTCGCATAGACCTAGGACAGTACGATTTTCTCAATCTTAGAGAAGTTCTTCTCTGCAGATGTCAGAGTTTTACTTGTGAAGTAAATAGGTTTTTCCACTTCTTTGTCTATGCGAGTTAATACTGCACTGATCGAAGTGTTAGTTGCTGATAGACGTATTTATGTGTCTATTTTCATCTCTATTGTATATATTGTTAGTACCCATTTTTGTACTTATTATGGTATTTTATGTGTTTGTAGGTATTTTTGGGCAATAAACATTTTTGGAAAAAAATCGGCTCGAAAAGTTGTCTAAAGGAACCCAAGGGACATTTGTTATTCGAACTCTCAGTTTGGATAAGGGACACCTCAGTTGGGCACCTGCTATTCGCACCCCCGGTCTGGTTAGGGGGACACCCTTCTAAATCGTTTGAAAAAGAATTTTGGCGGGAAAAATTCCAGTTTACTGCGGAATTTTCTGTTGGATTTTTGGAGGAGTTTCAGTGAGATTAAATCACTGATTTTGATTGGGATGAACGTGATATGGTGGTATGAGTGTTTTAATGCGTTCAGTTGGGATGGATATTCTTCGGGAAGAAAATATGCAATCTCGGGAGTACAGCGTGCTTGAACGTGTGTTGATCGAGTTTGGATAGAGTTTGGTTGCTGCAGAAGTGTGGAGGAGTCAAACAAGGAAGTTTTGGAAGCTGTGGATGCGTGAAACAACAAGAAGAGAAATTATTTTCACGTGAATATCCGAGAGCAATAAAAAGAAAATATTCGCATTCACTTGAGATTTTTGGATTAATAACGATATATTCTTAGGCCTATGGAGTATAAAAAGAGTTTCTGAGGTCTAGAGAGTGGGGGAGAGAATAGGGAGACGTTTAGAGCATCAAAAAACCGAGAAAAAGAAGTTACAGGAAGCTGCTGTTTTCTGCTGGTGAAGAAGGTACGAAGAACATAAGACCCTCAAAGACCGTCGTTCTTCAATAGTGCTAGTGACGGTATTTGCTTATCGTTTCCTGTAACAACTGATTTTGTAAAAAATATAAGTGTTACAAAACCCGGTTTTATCTTTTTTTTCCTCCCATTTCATCATTTGTGAACCATTTTTGAGCATTAATAAAGATGAATTTTGAGCATGTTTCCATGATAATGATGAGCTAATTCTCGCGTAATCAAGGCACGGAGGAAGCTATTGTTGCATGAATAATTGGTAATTATTTTACTTTTCTCTAATTTTCATTTTATAATTCACTAAAATCACTGCTTTGCAGAATTTTAATTGTTTGCATAATTTTTCTTAATTAGTTGTGATTCAATTAGATAGGTTATACTTTGTTTAGATAATCTATGCTTAAGGGATACAATTAATGTTTCAGAATATGCTGGATTATTTGTGAATTAAGAAAAAGAGATTTTAAAAATAATTAGAGTTTTGGAATTTTTACCATCATTCATTCATGTGTAATAGTGGAATCTAGTGTCTTGGATATTGTGGAATAATCTAAACCCTCATAAAGGATCTGAACTAGCCTAACCTTTTCTAAACCATGGTGAGGGCATTGTGTTAACAAATCATTGAACCTTTCCAAATACCTATACAAAGATTCTCCCTCTTGTTGTGAAAATGTGCAGATTTGCGTCCTAATAGACGATGTTTTATGCCTAGGGAAAAACTTATTGAAAAAGGCAGATGTAAGTTGTTCATATGTTTCGATTGACTCAGAAGTCAAACTATACATCCACGATTTGGCTTTATCTTTCAGGGAAAAGGGAAATAACCTAAGTTTCAAAGCATCATCATCTAAGCCCCTAATTCTTTGGGTACTGCAAATTTCTTCAAAATCCCTAATATGGAAATAAGGGTTTTCATTTTCTTTCCCTAAAAAGATTGGGAGCATCTGTATGGTCCCAGATCTAAGCTCATAATTGGCTTCTTTGTCAGCTAACTTAATACACGAGGGACGAGTGGTCCTAGTCGGATTCAACAAAGCTTTCAAAGTAGCCATTTCTGGTGCTATCGGAGTATTGGGGATTCTCTCCTCAGTAAAAGGAGTACGTTCAAAACAGGACTCTCCGAAAATCGGACCTTCTAGGTCAAGGTAATCGAGACGCTTTGAACTGCTAGGTTTTTCTTTAACAAATCTACCTAGGGCGTCTCTCTGACATTCAGGCATACACACGAATTTCCTAAATTGGAAGGGTAAGCAATCGCAAAACAAGGACGACTCAACCAAATCAACCCTATTGATTTCTAGCAAACAAAAAGCATGATGGCTCCACTTAGATTGTTTCTAGGCCAGCTTCTACTCTTCCAAGAGGCAACTGGGTATAATTTTAGCAAACCTCGTAGGATTATCCGAATAAAGTAAGTCGAAGAGAAGTAGGAGAAGCTCAGAGGAGCTTTGATACCCCCACCTCTTTGGAAACGCTTCCCTGGGTTACAAGGCGGCTCTAATCGACTTACAGTAATCTTCCTGAACTTTGAGTTAGGCTAACAAGATACCCAATACGATCCTTTTGAACGACTTTCCTACAAACTCGTTACCCTATCGGTCTCGTTCTAGTCAATATTTTAAGCTTAGGTTCGCGTTCGGTATCGTTTTCCTAAGGCGGGCAAGAAGAGAACGGTGATGAAATCCGAACCCTTATCTTGTATGGCCAGGCCTTCCTTTACGAGGAAAATAAAAGTCCGTATTCATTCCTCAGCATATATGCATACGAAGGAAGACAGTAACTCGCTGACAGGGGATTCGCGAGTGTTCAGAATCTTACCTCCCGTTCCAGACGGGGGATGAACCGTTGAAGTCGACTCGGGCCACTGACTCCTGTGTCAGTGTACGAACCCGAGGGGCCGAGACGATATCGTAATCGTCGTCCTTCTCTGCAAACGGTTTAATATTTAAAACTACCCTTCCGTAGGGTTTAAAATAAAATAAAATAATAATGTCCCAAAGTCCAAATGTCCAAAGAAAATAAAATAAAAAATTACAAAGAATAAAATAAAACCCTATTTACAATTTCTAAAAATAAATCTAAAAAAAAAAAAAAACTAAAAAAAAAAAAAGGTTGTTTTCTTTTCCGTTCTTTTCGCTTTAATCTTTTTCTCCAAGTCTTTATGAAATCACCAAACTCTTTGGCTCAATTTTTTTCTTTACGTTCCAAGACCTGTAGACAAATACCCAAAAACGTAAAATAAAAAAAAAATAAAAAAAAAAAAAAATCTAAAACCCTAAAAACAAGTCCGCATCGGCGGCGCCAAAAATTTGATGTGTTTTGTAGTTGTAGTGGTAAAAAGGTTCGTTGCTCGAACTTGTGAAGGATTTTTGAAAATTAAATAAAATTGTTTCAATAAGAATGAGAAAATACCGAGACTCTGGATTCCACCATTGACCAATTAATTGATAAACTCTAATCAATATTCATGCAATATTCTTATTTAAAGTGATTCTAATATTTTCCTTTAATAGATTTTTGAAGTAATAATTGTAAGCACGAAGCATGAAACATCAAAAGTATTAAAACCAAGCATGTCCCATCAAAACACTTCACAACTACTCAATAAAAACCAATTTTTCTTTTAAGTTCTATGCAAATAATCATGTAAAATAATTGCAATAAATAATTAAAATAGAACTATACCACTTTTCATGGAACAATGGCTTCCTCCGTCGCCTCGGCTAAGGGGTTTAGCTCCTCATATTAACCACTTGCTCAAAATACATATTTGGTGTTCAAAAGTTGATTAAAAGAGTGAAAAGTGCTAAGCAGCGGATTCTGTAACAAATATAATTGTTACAGAACCTATTCATACAGCGAAACTGTTGCGAACTGAAGCTAACTGTTGGAAAAATTGTTACAAAGGGTATAGAATTTGAAAGCTACGGTCACAGTTTCTGCGACTTTCTTTTTCTGCTGTTCTGTGTTCTTCGTCTTCTCCGGCAACAGCTGCACCAGCAGAAACGCGTCTTCTTCCAATGATTTTTCTGGCTTCTCTAAGGCTCTAAACTTTCCCCTAATCTTTGTTGCCTCTCAATATGACTCGAATCAACCTATATATATCCACCAAACCCCAAAATCTCTTGAGTTAATCCAAATATTCTTGTTATTTCTTATCAGCACTTTACGGGCTTTTAATCTTTTTTTTTACGCGTCAACTTGGTTTCCAAACTCTCTTAAACTCTCTCAGGACTGAATAAGGACTCCATACACTCCAATCTTGCCGTAAAATCATCACAAACTCTTTTGTAAACCGAAAACAACTCAAAATATGAATACTCCCTGTTTTGCTCCAACACGGATTTCTATCCCGTTTTAATCGATTCTACAGCTCATACCAAACTTGTTTATCCTTAACAAGGTTAACCCAATGAAAATCAGCCCTTGAATCTCCTTAAAAATCGTCCAAAAATCAAACAGAAAATTCTGTTTTCTGTAGAAAATTTTCCCACCAATTTTGTTTTGAAAATTTGAGAAGAAATGTGACCTCCCCCTATCCAGTGCCGGTTTGTGCTTAGCAGCTGCCTTGAAATGGGTTACCCCTTATCCAAAATGAGAGTCCGAATAGCAAATGTCTTTCCCGGAGCCTTTAACAACTTTTCGAGCCAATTTTGCCACAAAAGCCTATTTCTTCAAAAACACCTACAAAGGGATAAAATACCAAAATTAGTACAAAAATGGGTACTAACAATATACACAATAGAGATGAAAATAGACACATAAATGTGTCTATCAATTTTTTTAAAATATGTTTCTCTAAGTGATTAGGTGGGGCTCACGATTCAAGTTGTTACCACTGTTTGGGTGTAATAGAGTTATTGAAATATTAAAAAAAAAAAAAAAAAAAAAAAAAAACCCAGACCAATAGACCAATCGAAATAAATTTTAACACTTGGATAGCAATATGTGTGTGTTCTCCCTGTCTCCGTCGCCTAAACAAGCGTGGAATGCAGGATCCACGGGAATTACCATGTAATCTGCTGACAAGAAAGCATGCGCTTGGATCCACAAGATCTAATCATGTTGTTAGTTCTAAATAAATAAATAATAAATGTGTGTTCAATAAATCGACCGCTGGTTCCCTTGTATATGCCAGACGAGTTGATCTAGAATTAGGATTATTGACCACTGGTCCCCTTGTATATGCCAGTTGTGTTGATATTAGTCAGACCGGTATCTCAGTCCATTAGGATAGGTTCATCTTGGCAGAGGCCTTCAGACAGATATGAGAAAACACCGTTCACCTAGTCAACATCAAAACAATCTATGTTTTTCTATATCCATCTCTTAATCTATCCATGTGATTTGTTGACTCCGGATATTGATGTCAATAGTGAAACTATCTGAGTAGAGCTCTGTCACTTATATACGAATTTTAGTATGCTTGAGTGTAGACTCGTGTACAGCAATTGGAATTTCGCATCAGGGAACTTCCTCCCACAATCAATAAGTATGCCAACCAAGGAGGTTCTTTAGTGCCATTTCAAGGTTCTCCGTAGATAGCTAGGGTCTGGAGTAAAGGTTTTGTGGGTACACCTCTGGTAAACCCACCCGAGACTATAACTCGGCCACTAGGACCACCTAGGGGTTCAAAGGCTTGTTGCACATGCTAAGTGCAATCGACGATGCCTGCGACAGTGAGTTAGGATTTTATTTTGTAGATTAAATTTGCTCGGGACTAGCAAATAATAAGTTTGGGGGTATTTGATAGACGTATTTATGTGTCTATTTTCATCTCTATTGTATATGTTGTTAGTACCCATTTTTGTACTTATTATGGTCTTTTATGTGTTTGTAGGTATTTTTGGGCAATAAACATTTTTGGAAAAAAATTGGCTCGAAAAGTTGTCTAAAGGCACCCAAGGGACATTTGTTATTCGGACTCTCAGTTTGGATAATGGGCACCTCAGCTGGGCACCTGCTATTCGCACCCCCGGTATGGTTAGGGGGACACCCTTCTAAATCGTTTGAAAAAGAATTTTGGCGGGAAAAATTCCAGTTTACTGCGGAATTTTCTGTTGGATTTTTGGAGGAGTTTCAGTGAGATTCAATCACTGATTTTGATTGGGATGAACGTGATATGCCCAAACAATGGTGGTATGAGTGTTTTAATGCGTTCAGTTGGGTTGGATATTCGTCGGGAAGAAAATATGCAATCTCGGGAGTACAGCGTGCTTGAACGTGTGTTGATCGAGTTTGGTTGCTGCAGAAGTGTGGAGGAGTCAAACAAGGAAGTTTTGGAAGCTGTAGACGCGTGAAACAACAAGAAGAGAACTTATTTTCGCGTGAATATCCGAGAGCAATAAAAAGAAAATATTCGCATTCACTGGAGATTTGTGGATTAATAACGATATATTCTTAGGCCTATGGAGTATAAAAAGAGTTTCTGAGGTCTAGAGAGTGGGGGAGAGAATAGGGAGACGTTCAGAGCATCAAAAAACCGAGAAAAAGAAGTTACATGAAGCTGTTGTTTTCTGCTGGTGAAGAAGGTACGAAGAACATAAGACCCTCAAAGACCGTCGTTCTTCAACAGTGCTAGTGACGGTATTTGCTTATCGTTTCCTGTAACAACTGATTTTGTAATAAATATAAGTGTTACAAAACCCGGTTTTATCATTTTTTTTCTCCTATTTCATCATTTGTGAACCATTTTTGAGCATTAATAAAGATGAATTTTGAGCATGTTTCCATGATAATGATGAGCTAATTCTCGCGTAATCAAGGTACGGAGGAAGCTAATGTTGCATGAATAATTGGTAATTATTTTACTTTTCTCTAATTTGCATTTTATAATTCACTGAAATCACTGCTTTGCAGAATTTTAATTGTTTGCATAATTTTTCTTAATTAGTTGTGATTCAATTAGATAGGTTATACTTTGTTTAGATAATTTATGCTTAAGGGATACAATTAATGTTTCAGAATATTCTTGATTATTTGTGAATTAAGAAAAAGAGATTTTAAAAATAATTAGAGTTTTGGAATTTTACCATCATTCATTCATGTGTAATAGTGGAATCTAGTGTCTTGGTTATTTTCAATCTAAAAAAAAACAAATTTGGATTTAAATTTTCTCTACTTTTAGTTTAAATAAGTCTAAAATCAATTGCTTTCACAAGTCTCACGAACCTTTTACTACCACTATTCAAAATTACATCAGTTGCCGATAGGTAGATGTACAGGTTTTCGCCTGGATCGGGCTTCTGCAGGATCGACAAAGTGGCCAAATGTTCTTTGATATTTTGGAAAGCTTCTTCGCACTCGGCGCTCCATGAGAATTTTTCGCCCTTTTTCTAAGTATTGAAGAAATCCTTACATTTGTCGGACGATCTAGCTATAAACCTTCTCAAGGCTGCTAGTCATCCATTTAGTCTCTGCACGTCTTTGACTGTTGCAGGCGAGGGCATCTCCAGTATGGCTTGCACCTTGTCCAGGACGACCTCGATACCTCGTTTAGTGACCAAGTATCCTAAAAAATTTCCCGAGGTTACCATAAAGCGCATTTTTCCAGGTTAATTTTTATATTGAATTTCCTCAGTTGTTCGAAAATTTCTTTGAGATCGTTTGCATGGTCCTGTGGGAGCTTTCTCTTGACAAGCACATCATCCACATATACCTCTAGGGTTTTGTATATCCAATTTTCAAACATTTTTTATACCATTCTATGATAAGTCGCACCGACATTCTTTAGTCCGAACGACATCTTAGTATAACAGTATAGACCTTGGGGAGTGAAGAGGGAAGTGTGCTCTTGATCTTCCTCGGCGAGGGGGATTTGGTTGTAGCCCGAGTATCCGTCCATTAGGGATGACAATCCGTATCCAAACGTTGCTTCTACAAGCTGATCGATATTGGGGGGTGGAAATCTGTCCTTCGGACATGCCTTATTAAGGTCGCTGAAATCGATGCAGATTCGCACTCCTCTATTTTTCTTTGGAACTATTACCATGTTAGATATCCATATCGGATACTGCACTTCTCGGATGACTCCTGATGCCTCCATTTTTTATTTTATTTTTTGGATTGCCTCGTGATACTCTGGTGCTACCTTTTGCATTGGGTTAATTTTCAGGTGATGACAGTAGACCTCAGGATTTATCCCAGGCATGTCCTCCATGCGCCATGCAAAGACATCAGAATATTCTTTTAATACTCGCACCAATTTTTCTTCTTCCTCTTTGTCAAGGAGAGTTCTGATCTTAATCATACCCGGGTTTTCGCGTGTTCTGATATTTACTTCCTTTGTGGGTTCCGAGGACGGTAAGTTTGACCTAATCTCTCTAATATCGGAGAGATTTTGTAATTGCTACAAGGGATCCATGGATGAGTCCAAGGTTGGTACATTGTCTGAAGCTGGCACCTTGTCCAGGTGCCTGGTTTCATTTGTTTTTACTATGTAAGCATCGATTTGTTCTTGGTTTCTGGCATTCTTAGCTCTTTTCTTCATCACTTTTGGGGAGTTTACTCTATTCTTGCCATTTTGTACGTCTATGTTATAGCAGTACTTTGCTTCGCCGGAGTCTCTGAGGATCTCTGCGATCCCATCGGGAGTTGGAAACCTTAATCTCTGGTGATAAGTTGACGCGACTCCTTTGATCCCATGGACCCAGGATCGCACGACAATTACTTTGTATGGTGAAAGTACGTCCACTACACAGAATGTGGTCAAGGTGAGGATTTTTCCTACACGGATTTCTAGAGTTACCTCGCCCCTTGGGATGGTTGACGAGCCATTGAAGCCAAATATGTTATATATAAATGGTATTAGGCATTCGTCACTTAGACCCATTTGTTTGAATGGTTCGTAAAATAGGATTTCGACAGAACTTCCTCCGTCGATTAATATCTTAGGCATTTCCCATGGTAGTGCCTATGGCTTTTCTTCCTCGCCCTTAGGATCGGGGAGTCTGATAGCCATCGTGACCACTAGTGGATCATTGTGGTTCCGTCCTCCATCAGGTGCTTCAGAGGCTGAAAAGCTGATAGGTTGTTTCATCAAATCCTACATAAGAGGTTCCTTTGCCACACTTAAAACTTCGTCACCTTCGAAGTTTCGCTTGTGAATTCTCCCTGTGATATTTCCTTCAGGTGTGGGGGCAACGATAACCGAGTGCGATATCGTGTTACATCCCAAATATTGTGCTTCGCGAGGAATTTTCACGCGATGTACGGGTGGTCCTGCCACTGGTTGAATCACTGGTTGCGCGATATACTCCTGGAGTTTACCATCATCAATCATGTCTTGCACCATTTTCTTCAGATACTTACACGAGTCTGTTGTGTGGCTATAGAACTGGTGGAATTCGCAAAATGATTGTAATTCCAGTCCCGAAGAAAGAATTTAGTATCAATCAGATTATTTTTAAATCTAAAAGCATGAGAACTAGTATTATGAGCACCCCATTTATCTCTTATTAAAGCATAACAAGTAGCATCATTAAAACAAGCTTTATTGACTCTAAATGGCTTTTTGCTAGAATTGTCCATTTTAGAGGAAACAAGCAAAATTGGGCAATGGTCACTGCCTAGGGTGTTTAGATGATAAACAACAGCATTATAAAAATCCTGGGACCAATCTAAATTAGCACAAGCTCTATCCAGTCTCTCTAAGATAAGTTCTTCTCCCTCTCTCTTGTTAGTCCAAGTAAATGGATTGTCTATGTAGTTCATACTATGAAGGCCCTTACTATGAATTAAACCATTAAAATAATCTAAATCAGATTGAGAGGGAGCATTACCACCTTCTTTTTCATCACTATTTAAGATGAAGTTTAGATCTCCTAGTAAAATCCAACTATTATTATGGTTCATTCTGATATCATCTAGGTATTGCCATTGAAGATTCCTGTTGTTGTCATTCAGGGCTCCATAAATAAAGGAAACTAAGTAGGTATTGTTCATAGAGTCTAATTTGATTAAACAATTGATGATATTGAAATTAATGTCAATCACAATAAGGTCCACACCATCCTTCCACATTAAGCAGAGTCCACCAGAAAAATCAATTGGATTATGAAAGACAATGTTGGGAAACTTAAATCTAGCAGTTAAGAATTGCATTCTTTTCAGTTGGTTTTTGGTTTCAAATAAAAATACCACATCAGGGTTAATTGATCTAATAAGATTTTGAAGATGATTTCTAATATCCTTATTACCAAAACCACAAACATTCCAAGCTAGAAATTTCATGTTTTTGTAATCAATACGGGGAATAAGACAGAAACCACTAACGGTAAATCTTTAAAAGCATTAGGACCAAGCGCGTACAAAAGCGGCTAATACAAGTCAACTTTCTTTTTTACTTCCTCGCAATTTGATTGGGCTCCACGAAATCTAAGACTAAAGTGGGGCCCATCATCCTTCTTCTGAATTCCACGTACTTTGCTGGGGTCCCCAAAATCCAAAATGGACCCCACCTCACCTTCCCTGATCATTCCACTACTTTCCCAATCCGTTCCAACACTGTTCCAATTTGGCAATTTCTTTGGGTTGCTAATTGTTCTCCTAATCCTTTATGGTGTGGAACTAGTATAATCTGTGTATGTATATATACTAGATTTTGTGCCCGTGCTATACACCGGGCACCTTTCTTTATTTTTAATTTTTTTATTAGGTGTGGTTCGGCTTTGCCTCGCCCCGTCGCTTAGGATTTTTGATTTGTTATGGCTCGGCTTCGCCGCGCCCCACTGGTGTCACGAGGCTACGTCCTGCCCCATCCCTTGGGGTTTTTAATTTGGAGGCTTCATCCTGCCCCATCCTTTAGGATTTTTAATTTGGTGTTGCTCGGCTTCCCCTCGCCGTGTTCCAATATATATGTCATAACTTGTTACAACCTATTGTTACTGGTTTGAGCCTTTGAGGTTGAGTGTAGTAAGTAATTAGCAGACCCGCAACATCTACGTGAAATAAAGATATTTAGGACAGTGAGAAAAAATAACTGAATGCTAACAAAATTGTTATATGAATCACATGCAGTTATATAAATGCATGCAAACACACGTTGAAAGACAGTTGATGAGAATATTTAAGAAAAAAATATCAAGCCGGTGATGTTACCTTATGTCAGAAATTGAGAGATAGCGTTAAAAGAAAAAAGATGATTAAACAAACACATACACTTCGACCAACCGTAGGCCTCAGTAAATTCATACCCTCTATCCCCTAATCTAATCTTTAAAGCTCAATACTCTTGTGAAAAAAAATTGTTCCCTCTAGTACAAAGAAAAAACTAAATGTCTAAAAGCCAGTATATTAAACTGAAGAAACCCATATACTGCAATGCCCGCCATTTTCAGAAACCTTTAGCACTTCATTTTAGCACTTCATTGGTAGGCTTAACGGTTCATTTGAAATAGCCAAGAAATTCTTGGCATCATATTATTGTTAGAAGGCTTGGAAAAATCATTGATTTTTGTAGGCATATTCTTAAGATGCTTCTAACAGTGGTGAAGGAGCCCCATAGCATGTATTTAATATTAAATGAAGAAACCTATTAGAAGATCTGGCAGGAAAATCTCTTGGTGACTACTTTAAAGCATTGAAAAATACTAATCCTTGCCTCTAGAGGTTCCTAGGTTGTAGCTAAATAGCTAAGTTGATACAATTGTAGCTATCTATTATCATGTCAACAGCTTGACCTATAGAAATTAATACCTCTATATTCGATGATCAAAGATCTCTTCACAACTTAGTATGAAACCCACCGCACCACCTATGCTTTTCCGGAATTTCAAGATATGAGACACCAAACAAATGAATCCTCCAAGCAAATGTTTCTTAGACTTTATTTGTATTTGCATGCTATTTTGCATACTTATTCCACCAAACCTGCATTTCCTAGCCTTTGCCGTTTAGGATACTTTGAAAATGAGTCTGTAAGGTACACTACCATAGTTTGTCAATTTCACCTTGATGACTCTATATGAAATGGTTAGTACACCGAATAAATAGTATTGTATACCTTACATAGAGAACCTCCGAGCTAAGTATTCCTAAAAAGAACACCTTGAGGGGTGTCCTTGTTTTTCTAGAACGAAGAGCAGCAACTCTAGACACTTCTGATAGGTATTTTGATAGTCTTTAATTTGCATCTGTTGAATTTACAAAACCCACAATTCAGATTTTGATCTAACTGGATCAATGTATCAAAATATTACATATTGTTAATAATGAGTACTCAATACTCAGTAGATTTTTATTCGAGGTTTTCAACCAAAAACAAAAAATCATATTTAACCACACCACCAAACTTACAATCAAATGAATTTACAATCGTAAGAAAAGCACCTTGATTTTGAATGATTAGTCTAGGAAGGAATCGTCTTCAGTCTTTCTAGTAATGATGGTGTTCAAGATAAGTGTCGTACCTGTCTTGTCCAAAAGTAAGAGAATAAAACTCAATAAGCTAGTGCAAGAATAGAAAATAATTTGAAAATTAAGGTTAGCAATTAAAAGCGCTACATGAGTCGAGCCCTTCATAGTATGTAGATCTTGCGATCACTGGAATTTGACATTACGATGGAATAATGTATTAGTGTGTATAGAAAATACTGACACATATAAACATTAGCTGATAATAAGATGGTTAGGCTACGTATCATTCTTATGATTATCCTATATGGCGATTAGGACAGTTAAAGAAGTACATCATTTATATTTTAGAACCGCATGCTCAGCTCATTGATTTGAGCTTATATTTGCTGAACTTCTTCATTTTTGATGGAAGATAGGTTCAAACTATTTCGCTTGAAATCCCGAACCTGAGAAATTAGCAAGCAAACTTCTATCAAGTATACATAAAATCTTGAATATATTTCATCATTTTATAGTAACTAATGTATATTTTCTGGGCACGTTTAGGGAGTTCGTTGACTAATATTGTATTCGACATGGAAATAAAGGATAATTTTATACTATTGTAAGATATGGCTATACTTAACTTAAAACAGATATGTTAAAATCAATATGAATACCAAGTAAAAACAAACAATCCAAAAGAAAAACATACAAAGATAGAGAATTGACTTACTTAAAGTTAAGACCAAAATGTTTGTATTAAGTTTATAGTAACTATTAATCAAATATGAAACCCAGGGTAGCCCCAGTATACTCACCGATAGGCTTTCTAATTCAAAGCTCAATCGTCTCTTTAAGGAACTGGATAAGCTTGTTGTGCCATCTGCAAGCATGAAACAGAATAAGTGATTGCAACCAATGAATCAACACAACCGAGAGTACTACATGATAATAAAAAAACAAAAAAACAAAACAAAAATCACACCACCATTTGTTATGCCACTCTTTGCATCTGCAACCATTTCCTGCATGACCTGAATCTCATCCCCCTCCTAAAAACGCAAGCTTCGAATGCAATCTGCAAGAGTCATCACAATATCAACCCTTACTTCATATGGTTTCTTTTTCGTTTCATATAATATCTCTGTTGCTTATCTAGAGAAATTAGTTACTTGTTAAAAGAAAAGAGTCTACTTACTTGTTAGAGTCTGGAATGGACCTCTATTCGAGTGAATTCCCATGACAGAATATTGTGTGAAGGATAAATGTAGTAGAATTACATGCCTGGAAATGAACAAAGCAGAGTTAAAATATTTTATTGACCATTCTATGAAAATACATTTGGAACAAAACAGTCTTGACAGATTTAAGGTCTTCTAGTTTACGAATAAAGAACATGTACTAACATCAACTTGGTTCCTACAGGTTTCCATTGTTAGGGACAATTTTCTCCGAATATACGTAGCTATCATAAGCTACAATATAAATCATAAACAAAATCCTAATAAACTAACAGTAAAAATAAATTAAACGGACCTAGTCCATGGAACCCAATCAAATTATATTTAGTCTGTAGAGCATTGCCATCATATGCTATTTATTACTTGAATTTTGAGCACAGATATCATCTGACTTACCATATAGGCATATACACATGGACATCCCAAACATTTTTGATCCTAACTATTGTCTGGATAACATTTTTTGGTCCAGAGTACTGTCTGTTTTTTCTCGCCATTCTTCAACTTCTTCTTCCTCCTTTAGCTGCGGAGTTAAACCTAAACCCAAAAACCACAAATAGCAATCAACAATTCTGTTAGAGATAATAAAATCAAATTTACATGCCTATGATGGCATGTTATAGATGCTCACACAATGTTTTGATAGCAATTGAGCATGTTTATCCAAGTAATCCATGCTTATAAGCTTAAGTGGCAGCAACAAAACATTCAAGAGTGTTCATTAGAATTCAAAAGTTGAAAGGTCTGCGCATAAAAAAACATCTGTCAGTATCTATTAGTGGCCCTAAAACAGAATACAACCATCAGTACATATTAGTAGCCCTAAAACAAAACACCACATAATCAAAATGCATTACAACATTATAGCAAGAGACGGAAACTGGAGTTTTGACCTTACCAGAAAGCAAGAGACTCACTGCAAGTTAATCAATAAAACTCCCAAATCACACTTGATTGCATCACTGACATATTTAACGGAAAAAAAAGAAGAACAATCAGTGCCAAAATAAAAGAAAAAGCATGAAACAGGTGGAAGCTCAGAATTATCTTCCTCTTCTTTGAATATATAAAAATTAAGAAAACCCAAAACTGCATATTACAATTATCAAAACAGAAAGTGAATCAAACAAAAGTATTGCAATAGGATAAGAAAAACAAAACAAAAACCTAAGGAAGCAACAGAAACCAAGCTGCTGCTGAATTTCATACTTACAGCAGGGGAAGCAACACCCAAATTAATCTTCCATCTTCCTGCTCTGCGAGTTGCAATAGCATGGAATTTACCTTCCAACACCCAAGTGAAACTGAAAATTACATTCAAATGAATCAAACAGTTATCTAAAATCAAAATAGAAAACCTAAAAATCAAATGAGAACCCATTAAAATCCTTTTGCATGATACTGCAAATTAGATCAATCATTATCAGGCTTAGGGTAAACCCTAAATTTTGAAAAACCAATTACTAATCACCGGAACCAATTAGATTGAAAAGAGAATCAGTTAAAATATCAATACCTCATAAAATTAGTTAACAAACGGCATTAATCTCTGCAACAAACAAAAAGAAAGTTGATTAGATTAGACAGCGAAAGAACAAAAAAACCAAAAAAAACTAGGGCTCCGAGAAGAGAAACGGGAGAGATGTCTTTCGCGAGCTCAAGTTGAAAAAAAAAAAAAAAAAAAACAAGAATGCGAAAGGAGATTCACAGAGGAAGAAAGTGGAAGAGAAGATTGAAAGTTAGGGTTATGGATTTTCGACTGAATAGGGTTTAGGGAGACTCACAGAGGAAGAAAGTGGAAGAGAAGATGGAAAGTTAGGGTTATGTATTACCCGCTGAATAGGGTTTTAGGTTTAGCAGATTATTTTTTTCCGAAAAAAATAAGAGAAGCTTGGAAAAAACCGTTTTTTTCTCTTTTCACGAAAAGTGGAAGGGAGCAATTCTAAAAGTGAGTGAGGGTCAAGGAAGAGTAGGGTACTCTCACCGTTCAACGTGGGGCTCATATGACTTAAGATTTTAAAGGAGTTAGATGTATACACCTTCAACCCCAAAGTCTGTATTCTCTTATCCTAAAAAAATATTTAGATAAGTTAATTCTTCATTAGTTCATTTCCTTTTCTTTGTTAGATGTTTCCGACTTTTAGTCACCCGTCGGTTGTTTGAGATTTCTAAAGTACTGAAAAACATAAATTAATAAAAACAAAAACAAAAAAGATAAATGATGTTGCAGTAAATATAAGAAAACGCAGTATTCAAAAATCTTTAAGTAATGTAGTAAATTATATATAATGCATCAAAAAAAATGATCAATAAAATATGGATTTGCTAGAGAAACATTTGGAATTAAATATTTTTTAGCAAAACCAACCCTTTTTTTTCCGAAAACCAACATTTGTGAGGATATCAAAACCTAAACTTGATAGAAAATGCAAAAAGAAATTTTTTTGTAATACTCCTCCCTCCGTCCCAAATTAGATGACCTAGTTGTAGTTTGCACAATTCTTAAGGAAAGAAGGAGACATGAGAATTTTCAAGTATTTTATTTTTTATAATTATATCCTTATGGATAATTACTAGTAAAATTTAGAAATGATTTATCTCTCAAACTATACAATTAATATTCGTAAATTTTATACCATTGGTAAGCATTTTAAAATACCTACGTACCGAATATAAACATGGCTATCAACTTACACATATTTTTCATACTAATAATAATCAATTAAAAGGGTAACTTTAGAAATATCTTATTGTCCGATGATATATGTCATCTATTTTGGGACAAAATATAAAACTAACTTGGTCATCTAATTTCGAACGGAGGGAGTATTATTTTATAAAGTTTTTTTTTTAGAAAAGTACATTTGATTCTTGAAGTAAAGAAAGAATCACATAAAAGGAGTCTGACTTTAGAGATGAAGAACATACACAATATGTAGCTTCTTTGTTGTTGTTAGGAAAAAAATGAATTTGTGATACACACTGACTAAAGAATGAAGAAACTTATAGGTAGAAAAATTCCTTATCTTCATTAACACAATTTCATTTATTTTTTTACATCTTTTTGGTGTTCTGGAAATTAATATTAGATATCAAAGTCATGAATGGCATTGAATATATGTATATATGGGGTAAACGTACAACTCGCTCGTTCCATCATAATAAAGAAAAAGTGATCTATGTTGTAGAATATAGGGGACCTATTGACTCCCTTCGGCTTTGTTGTAGTCTGCAGATCCCCAGAGGTGGTTTTATTTTCACCTACGGACTACAACAGAGGCGAAGGGAGTTAGTAGGCCCCCACATTATGAGGCAAAAATCACTTTTTTATTTATTTTGATGGAACGAGCGACTTGCACATTTCACCATTCCAATGGTTACCACATTCTTACCCTAATATTTCCTCTCCATATATATATATATATATATACTCCTATGTTATTCACAATTTTCATGTCTAGTACTAATTTCCAAAGATCCAAAAAGATGTAAAAACAAGATGATAATGTGTAAGTGAAGATCAGATATTTCATACCTAAAGGTTTCTTGATTCTTTAGTCGGTGTATATCACAAATTCATTTTCTTTCTCTTGAAACCAGTAAATTAGCTTTATACTGTATAATTTCTTCAACTCCAACGTCCCAACTCCTTTTTTGTTCTTCGTCAACCTTTGATTTGATTCTCTCTTTATTCAAGAAGCAGATGCACTTTTCTGATTCCTTCTTGAAGAGTAATATTACATGTTATTCATTTTGTATTTTCTATCAGATTTAGGTTTTGGCATCCTCACATATGGGTTGGTTTTCAAAAGAATGATCTTGCTTAAAAGAAGAAAAAAAGAGAGAATGTTTTGGATGTTTCTCTAGCAAATCCATTATTTTATATCATTTTGTTGTGCATTATATATATACTTTAAGACACTGCTAGCTTAAAGATTTGTGAATGTTGCTTTTTTTTTAAATTAATTTATTTCATTATTTTAGAAGTTCATCACTATTCTCTTAAATTTTCTTT
This sequence comes from Papaver atlanticum, assembly GCA_023531105.1. Taxonomy (NCBI): domain Eukaryota; kingdom Viridiplantae; phylum Streptophyta; class Magnoliopsida; order Ranunculales; family Papaveraceae; genus Papaver; species Papaver atlanticum. The sequence continues at coordinate 2,077,798 of JAJJMB010001778.1, read as the reverse complement.
GGACTGGCCTTATTTGATTAAGCCAGTTTGGTTATATGGATTATCTGGGCCTCATTCCAAATGTCTACTAGTGCGAAGTTTAACAACGTCCATCCAGTTATTGGGAAAGAAATATGGGGCTTTTTCTCTTTTACTTGTTACCCTATCTACCAAGAAACTTGTCGCGGAACGCCGGCCGGGTTGTGTTTGAACATGGAATGGGGTTGGTTGGTCAAATTGGGCCAGTTAACTACTTTTAACACCATATTCAATATAATTACCTCATTGTCACTGTTTTAAGCATGTTGGATTGATGTTCCTATTTTGATGAATGCACGGGTCTACTCTAAACTACATATTGTACTTCTTGTCTTACTTGGATGTTTGATTTCTATAGCGCGGTTTGATGTTAGTGCCTCTGTAATATAATAGCATATTGTTTCCACAATGAATATCCTATATGTGAAAGAATTTAATACACCTAGAAAATTGTGTTATCCATCGAAAAAGAATAAAAAAGTAAACCCAACTATAACTAGTTTTTTGATTAGTTAGAGACGTTATCTAAATGTCTTCATGATTCATTGGTTACAAAAAATTTGCGTAAATTAAGGTTGTTGATATTATTAGCTTAAAGTTTTTCTTTTTAATTTGAGCTTTATCTATCTTTTAATTTGGATATTTTTTCTTGAATTAAACATTTTACCTAATATGTTTTTGTAGGTTATGGCTGGTGGATTAACTTCCATTGTGTGGGATGGGTATCAAAGCGGACACACTGAATATTTTGTCTATGAGTGTTAGTTGTACTTATTAGGTTGAAATACATATTTTGATAAAATGTAAGAAGGGTGACGACTGAGGAGGCTTGGATGTCGGTTGGGATTTGGCGGCTCGTTTTTACTACAATATAAAATTTATAAAACAATAACATTATGACCATTACATTTTATTAAGTGAATAATTTATTTATTTTTAAAGAATCACATTCAATTTTTTTAGCTTCCACTTAAAAAATAAAAAGAACTAAATGAATAAAGTTTTGAGTATTTGTTTAAATAATTTTATACCAATGCTATACAAAAGTAAGAACTAAACCCAAATAATTTCAGAATCATACTTTATGCTGTAAGTAATATTTAATGGTAATTGCCAATTTGTATAATACTCGATTGAGCGCTTATATTTTTTATTGTCTTATAAATTTACAAGGTTATCAATTTTGTTAACTGCCTCAAACCATAATTGAGAAAAAATATTACTTTAGTTTACTGAAGTTTTACTATATCATTCTTCTATTTTTGTGTGCATGTGACTGACTCACATGAACATACAATATATCACAGTTGTGAGTCATCAGTTATACAAGTTGGATGGGGGAAGAATCACCCCATATAACTAGTGTGTAATATAATACATCAAAACCAGCAGATTGTTAGTGAAGTTGGATTATGTGCACTATCTGTCATTTCATTTGATAGTGTACATAGCAGTACATGATAATAACAATGATTAGTCTAGCCTATCAACAGAGAGATCCATCAGGGTTGATACTACCTGCTTTGTTATCTTATTTTTTACCGTTTTGGAGGAGGTTGTGCTTAAGAATAAGTTGTCGCTTATCATCACTTCCTTCATCAATGCCTTTATCTGCATTCTATGTATAGTTAGTTTGAAGGTCTTAAATATTAGATAATTACAGATTCAATTGTTTTTATTTTGGCATAAATATTACTTGATTGTTTCATACTGTTCGAGAGGCTTTTATGGAGACAATTAAAACCAAATTTGTCCTCATCAATTTTAATTTAATTATATGTGTATAAATATGTTTTGACAACCAAAATAACATAAGTTTTCATTCATTGTTTCCTGAGTATCAAGAGACTAGTTTCTAAGCAAGATTAGAAAGAATGAAAATAAGAGACTAGTTTTTAATTATGATTTCTCATTGTGTGCTTGAGAGATTGAAGAAAGCTTACTCAGATGTTTTATCTTGGGGATGTTATCACGAAGAAAGAACTGCTTGCACAAAACTCAATGCAGAGTCACGAAACGTCTTAAAGAGAAAAACCTGGTTGTGACTCGGTAGTCATTTTGTTTTGTGGTTAGTATTTGTTTCGCAGGTGTGAAATCAGCAATTGTTCCGACATCTATCTAATATTATTACTCGAGTGCTATAAGTTCTACTATCCCTTCTGCACAAATGATGACTTTCTATAATCAGGTGTTAATGTATTGGTTCAATGGGGAACGTCTCATAACTAACCGGCCACCTGCCACATGTGGGTAACTTCGTGAAGAGAATCACCAGATCATGTTTACTTTTAGTAGTTATGTTGATTATATTTATTTTTCATACATGGAACATATGCTGAATTTTTGTTTCTTTTCCATCATACTGTAAAAATTTAGTACCTTCGTCCATCCAGTCAGTTTATGATACCGCAACTAGTTCATTGATATACATGACAGTGAGACCATATGAAGAGACTTTGAAGAGCAGCACCAAAACTCTTGAAGACTTCACATGATTTCAGGTTTGAGAAATTTTGATTCCTTTTTATCACGTTTTTAAAATCTCCAAATTTTTCATCGCATTCTTGTTCTCAGCCACCGGCCGGCTGGTCCAGCCAGTGGCAACCCTCACCAGTTTTTATCTTGTTAAGTCAGACTAGAATAGTAGAATAAAGTTACAATAGGAAAGGAGAAATATTAGAAGATTATGGAACCACACCACACCAAAACCACAAAGGCCTACCCTCTAAATTGTAGCTCAGTGACAAAGTGGTGGTTAGAAGAATAATTTTTTGGTGCCTAGTGAATGCTGTGCGGAAATGCTATGGGTGCCAATATAAGTTTTTTCCTTTACATTGTCCACCTCAATTTCGACCCAAAGCTAATTTCATTTCCATTTCCATCTCCATCTCTTCTGCTTCCTTAACCCTAGGTTTTCAATTTCTCAAATCAGGATCCTTACTCCTTCAATTACAAGGGTTTTCATCATTAATCATGGATTATTTCAAGTCTCTCCCTTCGGAGATAACATTTGACATACTAACTCGGGTACCGGCTGAATCAATTCCCGATTGTAAATCAGTCTGCAAAAATTGGAGGCGTCTTGTCCATCATCCATCATTCTCGAAGATGCACCTAAATCGTCATAATCACCCTTCTTCCGATTCTGGTAAGTTGGGTTTTGTTGCTTTGACTTGGAATGATGATGATACTGTAAAATTTTGGTATTTTGATTATAATGATGATGAAAATCAGTCAACAACACCCATTGAAAGAATTAGGAGGATTAATTTCACCTCTCCGTTTAAGGATACTAGGTTTGTTGGTTCATCAAATGGGTTGATATGTCTTTCTAGTGATAATGATGAGCGACATGTTTGTATTTGTAACCCCATTACTAGAGAATATGTTGTGCTTCCACAGATAACTACAGATTCTGATATCGGTATCCATCTTGGTCGTGTAATCAGATTTGGTTACGTTACTTCAAGTAATGAGTACAAAGTTGTACAAATATGTCACTTGACCTTTGATGAAGTAAAAGTCCACATATACACTCTAGGAAGTGGAACTGGATGGAGAAACCTTGGATACTTCTTTTGTGAAATCGACCTATATGATGGTACTAGCGTTGCCAATGGAGCTCTTTACTGGATGGCCATTGGATATAAAATGATCATCACCTTCGATTTGTCTGAGGAAAAGTTTTGTCAAAATTTTGCACCACCTCCTTTGCTACAGGACAGTAATTGGGAGAATAATAAAACCGGGGTTTTGAATGGGTATCTTTGTTTTTCTGCTTGGCTAAACATTGAAGGAGCCGACTATTATGACATATGGTTGTTAAAAAAGAAGAATGACTATCATGACGCGAAAGAGCAAGAGGTACATCAATCAATGGTATGGAATAGAGAGTTTAGGATTCATGAAACAAATTTTCTTGCGGTTACGAAGACTGGAGGTGTTTTAACTTACATGGAAAACTATCTCAACATTTACGACCCACAAGCTTCAACCTCGAAAATGCTCGTGGACTTTAAGGATTCATTTCATCAGGTATTCCCTCACAAGAACACCTTGGTTTCGTTGAAAGAATTAGGGGAACAAGATACGACAACAATGGAGTCAGTTGAAGGAGATGATTGACCTTTCAAGCAGCTACAATAGAATGTGCACCCTGACTTATAAACTGGTAATCTTCGTTAAATTTTGGAAGGATTATTCATATCATTTTGTAGACTTCTTAGTTTCATTCTATAACCTTTGTGTGAACCTAATGCCACTGTCATTGTCTTAGTGAGTTTTATACATTATAAATGATTGTTAGTCTGTCTTTGTTATCGTCCATCCAAGTTAGTTGTTTTGGGTTAAGCGATATTATTTGATCTCTTAATTGTGCGTTTTGTTTTTAGTAACTTGACTCTATTTGAATGTGAGTATGTGATGTGTACTTTAGTGACTTATTTCTTTTGTATACATAAGAGTCGTACAAGCATACACAGACAAAATCATGGAACAAGAGAGATATCCCTGTAGTCTCAAGGACAATAGAGTCAAGTAACTACTGTAAGCAACCTAGTTGTCTGTTTTCAAAGAATGCTACCGAATTGTAGTCTGCTGCTGAAACAGTGTATCTAGGAACTAGCTAACATACTTTTATTGGAACCACTGCAAGGTGTCTGAAATGCATACTCGTATGTGCTCTACACATTTGAAATAAGAAATTTGCATGATACGTGCCGCTGCATATTCATCTTGATTATGATTCACAGTGTTAATTCCTTAATTAAAGCAGAACACTGTAATATTTCCCATTATGTAGAATCTAAACAACATAAAGATGAGAGTCAGATTAAATTAGCTAGAATCATATACTGTTTGTACAGTTAAGCAGTAAAAGTTGATCTTTGTTCCTCTCTTGAGTCATGTCCTGTCTCTCTTTAGTCTTAATTACATATCATTATCTTCTTCTGTATTCTCTCTATGGTGAGATAGTTAACTTAAATAATGCCTTATTGATCTGTTGCGTTGTTGTTTGTGTTGTTCTTCTGATTTTTCTTGTTATAGCAGCAAATTGATCTTCTTGTTGAATTAAAATGACTAGAGGTAAACAGGATGTATAATTAACAAATATGTATGCTTCAGGTTTTGAATATCAATTCGTCAAGTATTCCCTCACGAGCGCATGAATGTATAATTTTTCTAGTCTTCATTGTCTTATTAGCACTTAGCGTATTATACATACTTCAGTTGTGCTGCTTGATATGATTTTGTTGCTTGCATTGGTCTATGAGACTTGTGCGGTTATCTAAAATCTGAAGGTAGTTAGTCAGCTTATTTCCTTGCTCTCTGCAATTGAACTCATAGGCACGGGCCTGCTGGACAGGACACATTATAATCTCTAGTAAATTTCTTACTTAGACTAACCAGTAAGTCTAAGTTCTCAGCTGATCTTATTTAGAGTCTCACCTTTGTATTGATCAGCTCTATGACTGGAGTTTTAGTGTAGGTGTCTGTATTACCAATTTTCTTCTCATTATACAAACACATACGAAAAAAATCTTAATTTTCATAATCTTTTTGATTTCTGCCTACATAGGTTCCAGATTTAAGTGAAATGAGCTTTTGAAATAATTTTATTACATTCCAGAAGTTTATAAGACGCTTACGTAGTTCTCCGTGTTTTAGGTCATATGAAGCTAAATTGTCGATACTTGAGAATAGAATCTCAACATTTCTGAAAGACCAAGAAAGCCTCAAACAACAGTCATTCCGTTTTTATCATGGGTAACGATGTTGCCTTTAGTCCAAGATTCTCTATATGTTCTTTTGCTAGTTTCCATTCTTTGAATATCTCATGGCAGATATCCGGAGGCATCATTAACCTGGATGAATCTGTATGATGTGTTCGGCCAAATCAGTGCTTAGCTTCATTGACAAACATCCCATTTTCTCGCCTATCAGGACACATCTAAGGCACTGTTTGACTGCTTTTCCATGAATTTCTTCTTATAATATAGACATCGACTAAAATAATGTACCATGAAATAATTGGATGGAGCACTAGTCTAGACGTAAGTAAATTGTCAATATTATTGGATTGAGAAAGGATGACTGATTTTTCTTCCAACCTAGGGGTACACTCAGAATACCCCCTATAATAATTGATCATTAGAATTACAAAAGGTTAGTACTTTTTCATTTTAATGCTGCAAGAATTTTGTTCCTTCTAGTATCAGCTTAATGCCTCAGCTAGGTCCATTGCTATATGAGACCCTACCAAGACCTTGAAGAGTAACACGAAAACTCTTGCAGGCTTCACATAATTTTAGCTTTGAAATTCTTTTATTCCACTGGTTTAAAACTCCAATTAGCTTTGAACCTCGCCAATTTTTATACTGTTAGTCAGACTAGAATCTCCTTGTATACAGTTATGAAAAGGAACCAGGGTACTGTCTCCAATTTGCATTTCGTTAGTTACCCGACCTTATCTGAATGGCAGAGTATATATAAGAGATTTATTTTGTTTATGCAGGCGAGTCGAATAAGTAAGTGCAGGCACAATTGTGGAAAGTGAGAACTTTTCAGTAGTGCGAGGGAATGTATTTTTGTCTTACCGCTTAACTTCTGATAGATAATTGTAGGGATCTGATTGATACTGATACTGCAATAATGCATGGTGGTAGTTTGAATAGGTAACTGCACTAAAGTTTGTTTTCATACATGAAAACCTTTCACACCAATTGAGTCAACTAGGCAGAGCCGCAGAGTTTTCTATAATGACTAACATAAAAAAAAAAGCTTAACTGGACTGGCGTAAGGAGACATTGTTATACTTTTTTGGTAGTGATTTTTATGACCTTGTAGCTGTCTGGTTATTTTTCAGTACAAATCATCCCTTAAATTATAAGTACATATTTGAGTTTCGGTCTTTTCTGAAGTTGCGATTGGGTTCATGCTGTATTTCTGAAGTACTGTATAGGCAGTTGTTGCTCGCTGCCTGCGGAGCAGTTACTGGGTCGAGAGTTTTTGTTGCATAATTTCCTAGAAATTGATTACCTGGCTGCTTTAACTGCGAGACGTCATTCCTATGTAAAACCCTGGGTGATGACCTTTGTCAGATCATATGCAGCACCTAGGATTGTGTTCAGTTCTATCTGCACTGCACTGGCTACAAGTCTTTATCGTATATACTTGTTGCATTGGTTCAATATTGGACATACGAGGTGTTACTAGCAGATTAAGAACAACCCGTACCCAAAGTCAATGTACTGTTGTGGTGTATCTTAGAATTTATGATGTTGGGATGAAAAGAAAAGGAGTGTATGAGTTTCTCCTTATGTGAGTTGGGATAAGGAAAAATCTCCAGTGAGGCTTTGGATGCTGCCCTTATTGCCTGCAACAAGCGCATGATCAAGTTTGCCTGGAAGTTCAAGTTTACAACTCTCTTAATGTTAGACTGCTTGTTGTTTTCTGAATTCAAAATCTCATTATTGTATATTTTTGTACACACACAAATTGACAAATATAATTAACATTTTTATTTCGAAAAAATCTCCTGTGGGTAGGCAATTTTCCCCCCTCCAGTCCCGAGGGTAGGGAAAAGTAAAAAAAAAAGGAAAAAAAACAAACAAAAAGGATTTGAGATGGGAAAATGGGCATGGAAACTCGCCCAGGCAGGGTAGGCAACTGCCCACCCTTGGCATGGCCTGGTCGATGGCATTATGTAAAAACAAATAAAATGATAGGGCGTATATGAGTTATTCGCCACTTGCTTCCTGATGACAACATGTCAATTTGAAGAATCCTATTATTGGGATGCAAACGGCAGGGTATTTTGGGGTTGCATAGGGTCATCACATAGTAATTCATGGACCCCCATATCCTGATATTTTTTGTGATAACTAATCTACCCCATTTTGATTATTGCTAATTAAGATGATTAAGTTAACTAATTAGTATTACTGAATAACTTAGACTAATCAAATGATTAATCTTTTGAAAATCAAAAGTTGATCTTCCATGATTTTGAAGAAGGATAAGGATGATTTTGGTGAAATTTTTTTGAAAATTTTGAAGAAAAATGATGGAACTCGTCATCAAAGTACGTGCTCAGCAAAACCTTATAATCAACTCCAATACCAAGTTTATCGATTCAAATCCGTAAAAAATCCGGGGTAAAATCTGAGTTTTTCAGAATTACGGCTGGGATAATGTGTCTGACCAGCCGTAAAATGCAATTACGGTTGGCAACTTAGGGACTCCAAGCCGTAAAAAGAGGGACTCGGCTGAGAGAAGAAGAACTCCCAGCCGTAATTATGAAAAACGGCTTGGAACTGAAAAACTTTTCGCCGTTATTTTGTCCACAATCACCTGAGTCTGCATTACGACATGGTTAAGATGTTTAGAAGGCAATTTTTTCCATCCGTAAATGAATATATAAGTTTATAGTTTCAACGTGAATACATATTATGATTGAAAGGTAGTAATATTTTCATTGATTAAACCACATTACAACCCATTATACACTTACTAGATCCGCATTAAAAAGTTGGTTTTAATAACATCCCATACGATGTATCAAGAAGTCTTTGATGATGGCGAATTGAGCTTTGTAGTTGAAATTATAACATTTCCATTTTCTTCATTCATTCTTAGATTGAGCTACGACTTCATCATCAGTTTCACCTCTAAGTCGAAGTTGTTTGCAAATACGAAGTAAAGCCATATATTCTTCCACTTTTTTGCATATGTTTGAAAATCGAAGATACAATTCAACTCCATCAAGGTCATTAGTGTTACGATTTTCATTATAAAAAAATTCAAAAATCTTACTCCAATGCTATTGACCGGCTAAACCACATTTCCTTCATTCTTCTCCCTCTTTAGCGTAGTACAAAATTGTAGCAAAGAGATAAGTCTTCATCCAAAGTAAAGTTGGATTTATTCTTTGAGTACATTGCATTGAGTTTGTAGGGGTTTTGGTGGAGGTTATTGATGTAGAAGGTGTGATTTTGATTTGGAATGGGTGGTTATATGGAGGTGGAGTTATTTCAAGAACAAATAAGTGGTTGAAAGTATAGAAACTTCTATAAATTAGTCTTCTAACAAATCTATTTTTCAAAATTCAAAAACTAGCCGATAGGATGTGGTGCAAAAGGAAATTCTAGATGTTTACGGCTAGGAAATCGATAGGTCAACTAAAAAAAATTAAGTATGAACTTGTAGGTTTTATGGTGTGTCATATTTACGGCTAGGAATTCACGCCGTAAACCAGAGTTGTTACTTTATGTCAGATTTACGGTTTGGAGTCCTAACGTGACACAAATACACATATCTAACCATAACCAGGAATCAATTTCTTTTTGGGTTATCATAGAAATACAACCGTAAACCTATTATGGATGCTTTTCCTAATCTCTTGTGCTATTACGGCAAGGAGTTTCTAACCGAAAAACTGTGCAAGTTTTTTTGAGAAACTCATAGACTTTTACGGTTAAGAATGCTAACTGTTAAACCAAATCACGGTTGGGAACCCAGCTAGTTAAAAGAGGTCCGTTTTTTGACAACAATTATAGGCATATACGGTTAGGTTATGTGAAGCATCGACCTAGACGAAAGTGCTCAACGATTTCAATAATGTTGATTTTTTCATCATTGTTCTTAGATTTAGACAAAAGGAAAGACTAACATTCATTCATACATGCAAAGTTATTATTCATCCGTCCAAATCCATAACCAAACAACGAAAATACTAAACAGATAGTCCAAATCCATAACCAAACAACGAAAATACTAAATAGCCAAAATCCAAATCCATGAAGTAAAATACTAAAAAGCCACTACAGATCCTCGTCTGATCCAGACTCCGAACCCGAGAGCAATACCTCATCCAAATCCTCGTCATCTTTATCCTCTTCCACAACCTCTTTTATAACTTTAGATTTTTTACCTCTTCCACTACCACCTTAAACTAACTGGAGTCTTTTTACCTCCACCACGTCCACCTCGACCACTAGGACCTTTGCAAGTTTTATCACTTGTACCTCGACCACGTTCATCTTTTTCACCTTTTATACCTCTACCACGACCACCTTGACCACCTTTTCCTTGCTTTGATATGACATGCTCACTGGAGGGAGTATCCGAGTCCTTGTAATAAAAAGAAGGATACATATCCCTCTTACTTCTCCTTGGTCGGTCTTCTTCATAGCCATATGCACCTCCTTTGTCGGGGTTTATTATGTTGTTAACTTGATTCTGGAGTAATCTTTGTTCAGGGACCGTTAACTTGTAACCCGCACTAATGTTTGGGCCAAGTCCTCGGCCAACCAATTAACTCGTTCAATATATTTTTTCATATCAAACACACATACAAATATAAAATTAGTAATATACGTACCACCTTCTCCTTCCAATCACTTTCATCATTCCTTGATGTCCTTGATGCCAAAATATCTCCCTTCTTGAAGTATTTTCTCGTTTCCGGATCCAAAATTTTCACATAAGGATGAGACCACTCTTGATACCATTCCATGTAACCCGCATCCGCATCGGAAGTGTCATGAGAAGCTTCAAGCCATCTTCTACTCATTTGGTTTACTTCTTCGAAGCGATAATTTCAATGATCGATCGACGATACTGGTTCATAGGTCAATCTGACATCCTTCTCAGTAAAAAATTGGAGTGTTCTACGCCTAGTTTAAAACGAGAGGTTTCAAGTACTCTTTTCTAGACAATACCAATTTGACGGAGCGTTCCACGAGGATTTAAAATGACGAACCCGGTTGAATAAAACAAAGGTCCAAGGTAGGTCGACAAATCAGAAAATACTCTGTCACCAACTTCATCTTCTCCATCTTTATCAAGTCTCAAATATAGATCAAAAACCACATCATCAATTTTCAAAGCATCCAACTTTTTCCTCATTTCGAGAATTTCCGTTACTTTAGTCATGTGTTGAGTCCCTCCAAAGGGGTATCTTCCTCCTGTAGATTTCTCTAGAAGCCACTTCTTATTCCAAGAAGGCCTTAAGCATTAAAATGGTCGTAAGCCCATGACTATGGGAAAAAATAATTATAAATAAGATATTACACACAAACAATTAGAAAAGTACACAAACATTTGTTTATGGAAACAAAAATATATACCTGGATAAGAGCAACACATCCCATAATTTGTATTTCATTCCACTTAGATGCTTTGCAAAGACTGTTCATCACACTAGAAAGGAGAGTGGTGCCCCCACGAGCATCTGGGTACCTCGTTTTTTTTTGGATCGAGATTGAAAGACTTCTACCACTGCAAAGTAAGCATTCACCTTATTTCCCGAGAAATCGGGGGAAAAGACGGTGCCAAGAAAGTGCAACAAGTAAGTGATAACTGTATGTCTAGCTCTTGCTTCATCCATCACCACTTTTCCACTAGCAACCTTGGGGACAGAATCCTCAAATAACTTCTCCCTCGGACGAACCATGTTAATGTTCCTTGCAATACGCACTGATTCATGACGTTCACCTGATACTCTGGAGTCCCTTTTAGCTTTAGGAAAGGCTCCGCCACTTATTTCAAACTCTTCTTCCGCTTTATCTTTGTGCCAACCAAGATATTTTTTCGTCAAGACATAAAGCTCTTCAAAAGGAATTAAATTTTTGAAACCCTCAAATACAACTTTTCCTTCCAAAGGAAGACCGGTAATTTTGTTTGCATCATCCAGAGTGATAGTCATCTCGCCGAACGGGAGTAGAAAAGTCATGGTTTCGGGCCAGAATCTTTTCTGAACCCATAAACAGTTACAACATCATAGGTCTTCTGCAAAGCCTCGATTCCAGGCCATAACCCTGAAGCTTTTACTATGGCTACTACATCTGGATGCTCTCTATCCAACATCCAAAGCTTTCCTTGTTGGTGCTTTAATTTAGGGACCGCTTTATCGGGAAACTACAATTATAAAATTAGGTTGTTACAATTAACAATCCATAATAAAGTTAAAATAACATATATTAAATTTGATCTATTACCGACACAAACCGTAGAAACCCATGAAGAATGGTAACCAAACAAGACGTATATATCTCTTGGCTCACCCCAAGGTCTCTCATTCTTCTTGGAAGGTAAAATCCCCATAGCATCAATGATTTGTATTTCCGTATCTTTTGGTGGATACTTCTTCTTCTCCTTCTTCTCTCCTCCACTATGGCTTTACCTTTATCAATATCAGTAGCACTTGTTTTAGCCAAGTTTTCTTCTTAAACCTCTAAATTTGGTTCTTTAGTTCCTCCACCAGTGGAAACCCCACCTTCATTTCCTCAACCAGTGCCAACTCCACTTTCACTTTCTCCACCAATAACAACTCCACTTGCATTCCTTGCATTTGCACCTAATGGTTTTGTGAGACGAGGTTGCGGAGTCGGCACATTAGAAGCTGTTACTACGTGTGTTCTTTTCTTCCTCCTTTCATTTCCTCTGTTCAAAGTTGACTACAAATAAAATTATATATAACTGTATTTGAAGTTGGAAGTTGATTACAAGTAAATAAGGTTGGGAAACTGGACACATTCCCATCGGTTCACAACAAAACGGCCAGGAAATGTTTACATTTCCAGCCGTAATACAAAAAACGGCCAGGAAAGTTTAACCTTCCCATCCTCTTCAAGTTTACGGATGGGACGATGAGCAATAGACCAATCCGTTACACACATAACTTCTAGAAAATAAAGTTGATGCCTTGGTTTTTCAAAGTACGGGTAGGAACAACGTAGCCGTAAACACTACCGCTGAATTAAATTGCAAACACATAAGAATATACGGACAGGTTATAACTAGTCGTAAACAATTTATTGCAGGTAGTATTTCTTAGTTCCCATCCGTTTCAACTACGTTACGACTTGGAGTTCTTAGTATTCCCAGAACTCCTAGCTAAAAACAGTTTCTGAAACTGTTTTTTCATACCTAATTTTTTCGAAATCAACTGAATAATCATTCAAATGCTTAAATTAAGAGTGGTTTTCTCAATTCATACCTTGTTGCATTCATATCAGGAGTCTCGGCGGCTAGTTCATCTCCTGCATTCATTTGTTATTGACCTTCAGTTTCATCTTCACTTGATGAATTTGATTTCTCTGGTTCAGGAGGAGGTTGTTTCGAAGATCCTGCCTTTTCCTTTGTCTTCATTGTGGTTTTATATAATGAATTTAATCGATGATTAATTTTGTTGAATCGACTATTAATTGTTCCGCAGAAAACAGAAGAAGAAAAGATGAAGAAGAGAAGAAGAGAAAGGGGACGGGCGTTTTTTTTTCCTGTTTTTTTTAAATAAGATTAATTAGTTAATGGAAGGGAAAGATTGTTGTTTTTCTGTTTCCACAGTAGTTGTACTTATATTTTCTTTGATGTGGCTTACTAGAAAAAACCTATAAAATTTTCTTATGGATTAATTATGATGAATGATGATGGAACTGTTCTTAGGTGGAACAAGATGGTGCTCTGGATTTGAAGAAGAAGAACCAAGAGCATGCAGAGAAGCAATTAGATGGGTCCAAGAATGGACAAATGGGAGACTAATTTTCCTTACCGACAACCAAATCATTGTTAAGAATAATACTTTTGCCACAAACCAGAGATGCAAAGTCATTTCTTAAAGCTTTGAAATATAATAACTATCTTACTAGTTCTTCTTTTGCCAATATTCCGAAGTCTTGCAATAATATGCCAGACAGATTATCTAAATATCTAAATAAATTTAATGATATGTATGTTTACTCTAGGAACTGGGATAGACAAAGAAAATCGATATGATTAAATAAATTAATAACTCAAACAATGTAATTTTTCCTCTTTAGTTTTATAACATCTGTTTTCATAAAAAAAAAGCAAAGAAAAAGGACAAGAATAATAAGACTTAATAATAGATTAACATGGTATTGTCAATATGGAGTGCTCATTCGTTCCCTTAGAGATAAGAGTATTACATATGATATAAGAAAACTAAAACTTAAAGAATTATTATAACATGGTGTTAACTGGTAAACATGAGTACTGTTACCATTGTAATTACATATAATGGTGATATGGTTTCTATCTAAGGAAATATATTAAATCTCAGCAAAATGGACAAAGATGAAAATGAAATATGAAATTTCAAGAAATTACACAAATATAATACTAAACAATTTTTAATCAAAGGGTTTCTTTCTTATAATGATTATATGGAATTGAAATCAATCTTTTACCACCTTTTTCATCTTTCCCTTGTTCAAATATAGTACTTGGGATATTATTCTTAAGTGTATGTATAATTGAGGACTGGGAATAATTTTTTTTGTTGATATCCACGTCTAATGATGGTGTCTGTGTGATTAGGGTTTTAAGGGATTTCTATCCTGACACTTCGGCGAAATGATAAATGAGTTAGGGAACTGAAAAGTAAGTGAGAAAATTGGGGATTTAGGTTTCAAATTATGAACATGTGTGTAGGAGGTGCAAATGTGCCACTCTCGCGTGTAAGCATAATTTTGTTGTTAATAGAGTGTTTTGATGATAAAAGCATGCAAAGATGCTTTTACTTCTCCAAATGCAAAAATCAATCACAGAAGTCGGAAGCAAAAATATTTTGCTTTTACAAAAAGTTAACTTTTATACTTTTAGAAGCCGTTTCGGAACGCATCCAATAACTTTTGGCTTTTTTTACTTCATAATGAAACTTTATTACATAATATCCACACATGCTATAATACTGACACAAGTGTCATGTTACTACTAATTTAATATAGAATATGCACTTAAAATATTTTACAAGCAATTACTTGACGAAGAGGCCCCTTCTCTAGGTCTAGTCCATGCCTTGGTAAATCATCTTGGACGCTCCCACTCGTTGGGTCTGTGTCTTGCCATGGACCGTCCTAGCCATACAACAGATAGCCTATATAAGTTACTTGCTTACCCTTATAATAAAAGGTTACTTGCTTACCTTGAAATTGTTATCAATACCAGTACAAAACCCACATCCCTCTTCAGGGCATTTCAAACAGTCCCATGTATCTCCATCCGGTGCTGAAATATAACTCGGACATGTGTTGTTACTAAAATGGGTGATGATCTCCAATTTACTACTCATTCCTCCAATATTTATTTTTTGATAATTACTCTTTCCTCCAATATTATTAGGTGATATTATAAGGATAAAACTTAACACTAAAAGACCCACCATCATACGGTATGATTTGACAAGCGAATTCTTCCTCCTTCGAAGTTTTTTAATAATGTAAGGTAGAGGTGTATTATGCATACCGTATAGACCATAAAACATCAGTAAAGAAAGCTTCATGTGCCAAATGTCTCATTTCGGGGTGGGGAGAAAATATGATGCCACCCTTGAGACGGGGAAGGACATACATTATCGTGTTTTCACTCGCTAATTGTTCGGCAACTTCCAGACCAATGCCAACAACAATCTGTGCACGTTCTAATGGATTACTCCAGGTAGTTCTTATCTTAGAAAAGACATTCCTATGAGAATAGCCTTTTACATCTTGATCATCCGTTTTATTCTTAACTGACAAATTTAAGCCACCAAACTCTTTCTCAACTTCACAAGAACTGTAAAATTTTCCTCAAAGCTTCTCTAATTGCGCCCTCTTTTCGGTTCTGTTTTTAAGAAAATAAAATATATCTATTATCAACAAAAATGTAACACCAGATAAAGAAAATTTAAGAGAAAGAAACTCGATGTTACGAAACTAACCCTTTTATATAGCCAAATAGGTGAATCAGGAAGCGATAGCATTAGTACAAATTTAAGTAGAGATGGAAACCTTGCTACGGCAAGGATATAATCTGAAGTTTTAGTTAGGTCCAGGTCCTGCAACGATTTAATTTTTAAAAACAATAACTTAAAGATGTTAAATCTAGCGAGATAGCTAATCCTAGGAGTTGTAGATGTACCTGGCTGTAAGAAGTAATTGTAGTATCGGCACAAAATAAGATGAATTTTCCAATAACAAAAAACATAAAATAATTATAGGCATAAAGGTTTTGTAGAAGATGAGTTGAAGAAGCATGTTTGAGAACCATTAATGATACCCCTATCATCCTTCTTACCATATACGGAACAAATTGCGGCTTCAAAGCTTACAGAGAAATGCTCCAAACCATAATAGAACATGGACATGATGCTCGAAAATGAAAAAAAATAATTGTTCATCATGAAATTTGAAAATAACCATGGTTGAATTTATTTTTTTCCGACCGTGTTACCTCTCAACCGAATGAAAACCCTATACCATATCAGGAAAAAAGTATGCATATGTAAACAAAATAGAAATCTTATTATACAAAAAGAATTATGTTTAAAAAGTTTCGCATATGTAAAATCAAAATCAAAAACAAAATCAAATTTGTATTTTTTTTTAATAATGAGACAATGTGGTTTGTTTTGGAGTAAGAATAAGAAAGAGGAAAAAGAGAGAAAGACTTTTCATTAACCAGAGAGGGGAACCCCATTACATATGTATAGTATTTTATTTATACAAGAGTAAAAGGGAAAACCCTAGTATACTAATGGACCGCACATCCATGGGCCATAGGACCTATAGCACTTCCCCTTGTGCAGTTCAAAAGTGGAACTTCAAATGTGTTGCCTCATTAAAACCTTGACAAGGAAAAACCCAATGGGACAAAAGCTTGACGAAGGGAAAAGAGTACAATGTGTTGATAAAGCTGGCCACTTCTCTTAAGAAAAACCTAAAATATAAAAACCCTGTGGGAAAAAGATAATCTCAATCGGGGAGTCATAACCATGGTGTTGTTGTTGTCTCATTAAAAACCTTGCCGAGTAACAAAACCCATTGGGACAAAATAAACTCGGTAAAGGGGAAAAGAGTTCAACAAACACTCCCCTGATGTCGACATCATATCATTAGATACTCCCCCTGATTGCAATCAAGGGAGTTCAGACAATTTCCTTAGTCCAATACTCTTTACGTGTTTTTCAAATAAGGACTTAGGAAGTGACTTAGTAAATAAGTCTGCCACATTCTCATCAGACGGTACTTTGTTGACTTGATGTTTAAGAGACACCGTTTTTGCTGATTGTAAAATAACTTTAGTGAAATATGTTTTGTATTATCACCCTTGATATATCCTTTCTTCATCTGTTTGATACAAGATGCATTATTTTTATGAATGCATGTTGGCTCTTCAGTGGTAGAATTCAAACCACCAGTCCCTCGAATATGTGTAATCATAGACCTTAACCATATACACTAACGAACCGCTTCATGTAGGGCAATGATCTCCGAGTGGTTCGTGGAGGTAGCTACAAGAGTTTGCTTGGTCGATCTCAAGAATATCGATGTGTTCCCTATGGTGAATACATAACCAGTTTGGGATCGAGCTTTATGTGGGTCAGAGAGGTACCCAGCATCAGCAAAACCAACCAAAATATTATTTGGGGTTTCAGTGTAGGGGGTTGCTTTAGCAATCCTCCTTTCGTCCTCATAGGGATAAAATAGACCCATGTCAATGGTTCCTTTAAGGTATCTGAATACATTCTTTATACCATTCCAATGACGCTGCGTTGGCGCTAAGCTATATCTAGCTAACAAGTTTACTGAGAATGATATATCAGGTCGAGTACATTGCGCTAAGTACAATAATGCGCCTATTGCACTTAGGTAGGGAATTTCATCTCCCAATACCTCTTTGCCATCTTCCTTTGGACGAAATGGATCCCTTTGTACATCTAAACTTCGACCAATCATGGGAGTGCTAGCAGGATGCACCTTGTCCATATTGAATTGCCTGAGTATCTTATGGACATATGCAGACTGGTGGATTAGTATTCCACAGGATCGGTATTATAGCTCAAGTCCTAGACAAAACCTAGTTTTTCCAAGATCTTTCATCTCAAATTCAGAATTCAGGTAGCTTGCGGTTTCTCTTATTTCATCAAGAGTACCTATTATGTTCATATCATCAACATAAACATCTATAATTGCAAATCCGGAACTCGTTTTCTTTATAAATACGCAGGGGCATAACTCATTATTTGTATATCCCTTCCCAATCAAATAATCACTTAGACGGGTATACCACATCCACCCGGATTGCTTTAATCCGTAAAGTGAGCATTTCAACTTAATCGAAAACGCACTCCGTGGTTTAGAGTTACTTGATTTGGGTAATGGAAGGCCATCAGGAACTTTCATGTATATCTCTGAATCTAGATCCCCATAGAGATATGATGTAACCACATCCATAAGCTGCATTTCAAGTCCTTCTGAAACTACCAAGCTAGTTTAGTAGCGGAACGTTATGACATCCAATACGGGAGAGTATGTTTCCTCATAATCAATTCCAGGGCGTTGTGAGAAACCTTGCGCCACAAGGAGAGCCTTATACCTCAAGACTTCATTCTTCTCATTACGATTTCTGACAAATACCCATTTATGTCCTACGGGCTTTACACCTAGTGGGGTTAGCACTACCGCACCAAATACCCGTCTCTTTACCAGTGAATTTAATTCTTCCTTGATTGAAACTTCTCATTTAGGCCAGTCTGCTCTTTTTTGACATTCTTCAATAGAGCGTGGTTCGATGTTATCGTGCTCAATGATCTCTTGAGCAACAGTGTATGCAAATGCATCATCAATCTGTGTGGAATATCTTTCCATCAACACGTATGCACTCTCATAATCCATAGAGATTTCTTTGTTCTCTGGAATCATTTCAAACATCGTAGCGTCCTCCAGTATTGATTCATGGACATAACTGTAATCAGAGACAATTTCATGACAGGGATTATCTATATTGATGATAAATGGATCGGGTTGTTCCTTAATTACTCTTTTCTTCCTTGTGAGTATACATCGAACCAGGTGGTCTTCCCCTCTTCCTTTGGGGGGTTACGGCCTTAGCTACACTTCCACCAAGTGTAGGTTTGACACCTCTATATAAGGTGCCTTTTCCCGTATTAGGGATTTCTAACCTTGCAGGAACGTTTGCAACTGGTATGTGTGATCTCATCACTTTAGCAATATCAGTGAATGCATCAGGCATTGAGTTTTCCACATTCTGAAGATCAATAATTCTTTTAACTTCACTTTCACATTGTGAGGTGCGGGGATCAAGATGAGACAAAGTGGGGACACACCACGACAATTCCTGTCGTTCCCTTATGAAATCTTTTTCCATACCTCCCCCTAACGACGGGAAGGTTGTCTCATCAAAGTGACAGTCCGCAAATCTAGCGGTAAAGAGATCGCCTGTCAAAGGTTCCAGATAGCGGATAATTGTTGGAGATTAATATCCAACATAAATACTTAATCGAATTTGGAGACCCATCTTAGTATGTTGTAGGGGCGTAATAGGCACGTATACAGCACAACCAAAAATGCGTAAATGTGAAATATCAGGCCTATATCCAGTTATCAACTGGTACGCAGAAAATGGTTGGCTAATAGTGTGTCTAAAGCGAATAAGTAATGTTGCATGCAATATGGCGTACCCCTAGGCAGTAATAGGAAAGTTGGAACGCATAACCAATGCCCTAGCTATCATCTGTAACCTTTTGATGGTAGCTTCTGCAAGACCATTTTGAGTGTGTACGTGGGGTACAGGGTGCTCTACGTCAATTCCGATAGACATACAAAAATCATCGAATCCTTTAGATGTAAATTCTCCAGCATTATCAAGTATGATAGACTTGATTGGATAATCGGGGTGGTGAGCCCTCAAACGTATAATTTGTGCTAGGAGCTTTGCAAAGGCAGCATTTCTTGTGGACAGTAATGCAACGTGTGACCAACGGGTCGAAGCATCTACCAGAACCATAAAATACCTGAATGGTCCGTACTCTGGATGTATAGGTCCACAAATATCACCTTGTATTCTTTGTAAAAATGGAATATTTTTTTTTGTATCTTTAACATAGGATTGTCTAGCTCCTGTCTTTGCTAAAGAACAAGCTTTGCAAAATGAGTGGTGTGCTTTTTACAAAGTCCACGAAGTAGAATGAGAGAGAGGTTGCACATCAGTTGCTTTAGATGGCAGTGGAGGGCAGACGTTATTACTTTGCATTGTAACTGTCTTTTGTCTCATTTTACTTTTCACTCGAAAGAAAGGATGTCCGTGTGAATTCTTTAAAACACAGATCATCATATAACGACCTGGGTGTCCCAAGCGGTCGTGCAAAAGCTTGTATAAGTCACTGTTCAACAGTTCATCATTGGTAACAACATGTGATTTGATTGTACGAATAGTAGTAGTGTACAAACCACTAGAGTGACTCATTAATTTCTCTAAAATGTGTTTCCTTCCACATGTATCAGAGATAATATTTATATATTCAATTCCATTTTCACAGTCAGTTTCCAAGTGATAACCATTTGCATGGATATCTTTGGAATTGAATATATAAATAGTGTGTGTGGTGCCACTATCAGCTAGGCACTCAATCTCTTCTGAGGATGACATTCCCACAAGTAAATGGTACTTCAGAGAATTCGGTCAGATAATTCAATCATGCAATAGATTATCACAGTAAAAATTAAATCCAAAGCATAATAAGTACCCATAAAAATTAAAAACCACTGATCCATCAACAAAAAAATGATAATTTAAGACTACCTAACATAGTTTAAGTCATCAAAAGAAATATTTAAACCAAAGTCTTATAAACCACAAAGCAAGAAAATAAACAAATTTTTAGGATCAAAGGATAACTAAAAAATAACAATCAATCAAAGTCAGGTGTTTCCATAAGGGCATGGTTCTTGTTGCCCTGGAAGTCTGAAGTGGTGAAGTTGACATCTGGGGCATGATCATGTTCTTCCACACAGTGAGCTTCTTGATCTATAGATTCCCGGTACTTTTTGTAGTTGGATGCTACCTTGGCACTAGCCTTGCATTGCTGGTACCAATGTCCGGAGATTCCACACCTGTAACAAGGTGCATTGCCATTCTATACCTTCTTAGGTGTGGGGTTCTTATGTGTTTTTTCAACAGTATTGCCCCTACCACTAGGTCCAGAAGTAACATCTCTAGATCAGGTATTCGAATGGCCTCCATGCCAATGGCCCCTTCTACGACGACCCTTTTGTCCTCTTCCACGTGGGTTTTTATCCCCACGTGAGTATGGAGCATGAGAATATGAATCAACATTTTTAACCCTCTTTTCTTTGAGGTGTTTTCCTTTGTTATCCTTGCCATAGTTAACCTCAGGAATTTTCATCTTCTCGGGGGCTCTAGTATTGTTGTTTGCTAGAACTTCATTGTGCCTTTCGGCCACCCGCAATAAGTTGATCGACTTGCTAAAAGTTGTTATTTTCTTATTATCAACCTCTATGCGGTATTGGTTGGCTAGAATAACAGATGACAAAGGGAAAGTAGACAATGTCTTTTTATATCATATCTTTATCTGTGAGTTTTATCCCACAGAAATTAAGGTATGCTTGTAGCTTAAGCATATCTTTTTGGAAATCACCTACCTTCACATAATCAAGAAACCGGATGTCATTCCACTGTTCATTCAACTGTGGGAGAAGGGAATCCTCGATGCTCCCAAAACGGCTTGCTAGTGCATCCCACAGTTCTTTAGGAAACTTTATGTGTTGGTATCCCAAAAGGAGATTAGGGTCAATATGTTCCTTCAAATATCGGATGGCTTCATCCTTTTCTTTTTCAGTTGCTGGGGCAGCATCTTTGTCAGTAGAGGGTTTGATGGTGTGGGTGCATTCTTTTGCTACAAAAGCGATCTCCACATCAGCCATCCAACGGTGATACTCAAGTACATCTGTGTCCAACAATCCAAATTCTTGTCGGATATATTCCGTCTTGCTCATCGTAGGTTTGTTCGATTGCTCAGTGAAATCCAAAAATAAAAATATTGCCTCAGGGAAGAGCTCGTTGCTGATGACGTTTTGGAGTAAGAATAAGAAAATGAGAAAAGAGACAGAAAGACTTTTCATTAACCAGAGAGGGGAACCCCATTACATAGGTATAGTATTCTATTTATACAAGAGTAAAAGGGAAAACTCTGGTATACTAATGGACCGTACATCCATGGGCCATAGGCCCTATAACAGTTTGAATATATGGAACATATATTCATTGTTAGGTTAATATTAATAAAAGTATAGTCGATATTCGAAGGCCCTATATATATATATCATCGGTGTTCATATTCCTTCAATAATTAAATGCAACCTACGTAAAATTGAAATATTAAACACAACAACATTTGTAAAACAAAAAGAAAATGAGTTACATAAAGAACACCAAATTCGGGATACATGGATTAATTGGGGTATATCTGCCGGCATGGTTTTTATTGCTGCCGGCATTGGTCGATGGATTGCCGGCATTGAAAAACCATGCCGGCAGCTACAATAAAATATCCCCAAATTAATTGTACTACATAAATCCCGTCGGCTAACTCTTGTTTTGGTTACGTGGTTTAATATTCGAATGTTTTTTTTCTTTCTACTTTTAACAATTTACAGTAATCATCGTACATGATTGATTATGCTTTTTGTCTAAATTAATATATACGTACTCCTATTCAAGAAAAAAATAATTCGAGATTAATGTGCAAATTAGGTTTCCAAAATTTCTTCGGAACCTCTTAAATGAAATCTTATTTAAAATTTGCTTTGGAGGCATTTGGCGGCTTGGATATGTAATTGCTTATCTTATTCAAAATTTTCGGTTCTTGTAAATGGTATCAATCATGGGTTTTTGGGTAGTAAGAAAGGTATTCGTCAAGGTGATCCTACTTCTTCTTTTCTTTTTACCATTGTCGGAGAAGAGTTGAGTCATATATATGTTGATTAATGCATCATAATTTCGTAAAATCGGGTTTTTTTTTTGTGAAGAACGGGGAACTGCAATTAACCATCTCCACTTTTCCGATGATACTGTTGTTTTTCTTGATGCGAAGCGTGAACTAGTAGAATTTCTTTGGTATTTAATTCTTTGTTTTGAGTAAACCTTGGGCTTGAAAATCAACTTTGCTAAAAGTTACCTTTTTGGTGTAGCTCTCGTTGAAGATATCGATGAATTCAGTAATATGTTGGGGTGTAAAAGATCAAATATTTATTAAGTATTCATCTCGTTCTTCCATTGGGTGATAAAGTAAGTGGATCAAAAAAATGGGAGAGAATTATTGAATCATTTACTTCGATACTTTCTTCATTGAACGGGAGAACGATATCAAGAGGAAGTAAGTAAACACTCATCAAAAGTGTATTGGCTAGTTTTACCATCTATTATCAATCTTTCTTTTACCGTGATCCATTACAAATAAAATCGATAAGATGGTAATAAATTTTCTTTGGGGCGATGATTCTCACAAAAAAAGAATTCATCTATAGTCATAAAATCTAAGGGCGCTGGTGGTCTTGGAATACGAAAATCTAAAAAAATTAAACACATGAACTCGACACTTCACAAAAATTAGTGGTGGAAATTCGGAATGGAAAGGGATGCTTTTTGGAAAAAGATGATTGTGGAAAAATTTGGAGAATTGTCGACCGGTTGGGAAATCTTCAACCGAAAGGTCCAAAGGGGTGTAGTGTATGGAACTATATTTATAATGAGCTTGGAGATTATAACAAACATGTGAGATTTAAGATCCGTGCGGGAAGTGAAATTATATTTTGGGAAGATGCGGGAAGTGAAATTAGATTTTGGGAAGATCATTGGATTGGAGACGACATTTTATGAAATAGATTCCCATTGGCATTTTAAGCTTCAAGAAAAAAAGGGCAAGTGGTGTCTATGTTATATGAGATTCTGGATAACGACATCGGGTAGAAGTTCATGTCTCAAAGTAGATATGTATTCTCAAACCATAATAGGGAGGTCACTTCCATAAACTCGATAATAAAAGTGGTGAATATTCCAGAAGCGGTCACAAACTCTAAATTGTGGGTGGTGGATAAAAACAATGTGGTTCATTCTTATACGGTTAAGTATGGTATTGATTCTCTTTGTGAAACCGATGCTATTATCTTTCAAAAGGAGATTATATAATTTATAGTCGATATTGTTCATATAAAGTATACCTTTTCTATGGCTTCTATCCCATGAGAATTTTATGACGCCAGACAAATTTTTTAGGAGGAGTGTGAATGTGGATAAAGTGTGCCAGTTTTGTGAAGAAGAAGATGAACCAAATGACTATTTATTTTATGATTGTTGGCGAGCAAAGGAAATTTGGGAATATTTTGTTGAAGGATGCAACTCTAATTGGAATTACAATAGTAATAATGTCATGATTATAAAAGCTTGGAGTCACAATTGGGGTGATAAACGGCATAACCGTATGTCGAACAACTTACCGACTGCAATATGGTGGTGCATATGGAAGGAAAGGAATTTCTAGAATCTTTAATCACAAAAATAGAAATTTTAAAATATAGTTAGAGATATTAAGATTCAATCTTATTTTTGGGCAGAGTTAAACACTAAAATGTAGGGTTTAACAGCTAACATGGTGATCTCCATTGGCAGTTTACTATGAATGCTGATGTTCCATCAATGATCTTTTCCTGGTCCAATCCTTATTCATCATCTAAAGTCTAGGTTCAAATCTGGAATTTGATTCCTGCAGTCGGTCCATTTGGTATGAGAGAAACTCTCGAGTTTTCCATAACAAGGAACATAGTGAGGATGCAGGTAGTTTATTGATTTTTCTATTGGAGTTTAGTGTTTAAGGAATTTGTTGATAATTCCCAAGATGATGTAATGGCCAATTGGCCTAGCTTTTACTTTGACATTGTTTACAACGCTTAGAGGCTTGTTTCTCTTTGCCGGTCTTGTTTTGTTTCTTGTTTTTGAGTGGTATAAGCCTTTTATATCCTCGTTTTTTTTATCAATAAATCTTTTCCTTGCCAATCAAGAAGAAAAAAAAACAGCTAACATGGTGATCGCTTTACGGGACTCGAATTTCTAGCGGTCTCTTCAGTTTGGATATGAGACGATTAGTGTAGGTTGTTTTTACTATTTTCACGTGGCTATTTGCTCTCTTTTTTTCGTCTTTGGGTGAGCTATTCTAAAATTGATCTCCTTATTTTGTTTCAGTTGTATCTAATTGGTTAACCACCCTTTTAAATACCTCTCTTTTAATAAAGATTTTCCTACTGCCTAATCAAAAGAAAATAAATATATGTATACTCCTATTAAATTAAGTTATGGTATATTAATTAAACTTATGTCCGATGATCTGAAACTGATTTTTTTTTTAGTTATTATCATTGTTATTGTTATTAACAAAACATGTAAATGATGATGTTATTGTTCTAAACAAATAAAATTTATTTAATACAAATTCGAACAAAATAATTGAAAATACATTAGGACAAAATGTGGTTAAGGCATCGCCAATTAAGAGGTTAACTTTGACATAGATGATCAAAGGAATGTTGTGATATATCCTTTAGATAACTCTGATTTCTTTGCCTATATCAACCACTAAATTAGAGAAATCCAGGATGAACACGTACGAATTATCCATTTCAAGTACTCTTGATGAATCTCCATTTGCCGTATATTTATTTTCCTACAAAAATGAATGAAGAAGAGAAAACTTTGTGGGAGTAAGAATGCAATATCCAAGACTATTTATAATTGAAAACAAATTCTGACTCAGCAGTAGCCATATTAAGTTTGATTCATTAATATGAATATTAACTTTGATTCATTGAAATACAATCTCACTTTATTTAGTCTCTTCTATTATTTATTTATTCCTCTACAGTATAATTACTAATCACGTAGACGATAAAATATTGTGTTACCGTGTAGGAAGATAAATGCTCTTAATTTCTAATTGATTTTTTTTTTTTTTTTTTTGGGTGGTGGGGTGGTGGTGGGGAGGGGGTAAAGGTCTATACAAATAACTTTGCGAATTAACCAAATCTATAAGGATGCATGTAAGAAACATACATCAAGCCTACATTGATAACAAACTCATTTATGATGTTTACCATGCAATTGAGCACTCGGAGTATAATCTTTTATACTCCCTCCGTTCCATTTTAGATGATATTTTAGGATTATTTTTTGTTCCACAATACTTGAAAGTTTTCATATTTTTCCATAAAACTATTAATTACACCCTTATATATTGTCGTTTTTTTTTTAAATGCACTAATAACAGGTAATGTTTGAAGACTTTTCTCAAGGGTATGGATGCAAAATCTTCATATCTCTCTCAATTTCTTAATCTGCGTAAAAACTCTAAAAACATAATTTAAAGTGGAACGGAGGGAGTAAAGGCCAAACAGTTCAAACTAAATCGGCACACTAGCGGTTCAGCTCACTGATGCCGCTTGCATTAATAATTGTTTAAAGTACTGTTTAATTTTTGGGCTTTGCACATGTGTAATTGGCCCATTAGCTCAGTTGGTTAGAGCGTCGTGCTAATAACGCGAAGGTCGCAGGTTCGAGACCTGCATTGGCCAAAGTTTTTTTTTCCATTAAATGCATTAGTTATTTAGTTGGTACTGCGAGGTTTATAATCTTTCGGGTTGTAGATAGAGACTTCTAAAGAAAAATGTAAAAAACAAGAAAGAATAAGCTTTCCGGTTTAGGAATTTGTCTGACACTCTGACTTCTATGAATATATAAGCTAGAAGAGTTCAAGTTTTTCTTTACGTGGGTACTGAGAAACCCAAGATGAGAGTCATTATACCTAGCAAGAAATTTAGGTTCGCTTCACTTTTCTTAAATTTCCTTAAATATTTCCTTTAAATTGGCCTTATTTGATTGGGTAAGTTTAGTTATACAGATTATCTGGGCCTCATTCCCCGTGGCAGAAGAGATCACCTAGTCTCGTACAGGTAAAATAATGACCATGCTATCTCATGAAGGCATGATCCTGATTACCTGCCGAAGAGATTATTTGACCTCATGGAGGCATAACCTCAATGGTGAAAGAGATCATCCGATCTCGTGAAGCCATGAACCTAATGGCGAAAGAGATCATCCGTGAAGGTATGACCTTGATGGCCAAAGAGATCATCAAATCTCATGAAGGAAAAATTCTAAAGGTGATAAAAATGGATCCATCCGATCTCGTGAAGACGAAGTCCCTAATGGTGCCAAGATGGGTTAAGCTCGTGCTGCCAATAAGGAAATAATAATGAACTAAGTAACCATCCGGTAGAATAGTTGATTGGAATTCATCACCAATCACTGTTGTTGCAAATCAAAACTTGTCAATTATACATGGAAGTTAAACCACTCTGTAGATGATAGAACTAAACTTCCTAACGGAGTCATGAAAAAGCAATCACCATTGCTGCTATCCTGATGTGACGAACAGGGAAATAAAACCCAAAAACACGGAGGTCTAAACGATGAATGATGCCGATGGTGGAGAAAAAACAGTCCGATGAGATGATTATATATTTTACGGAAAGGACAAGTCCGATCCCAGGCAAACAAAATCTTAGATAAAACAGATGAGCTTTATCTAGAGAAATAGCAACCCCAGCCCCAGAGAAACAAGCTTTCTGGTGGTTGAGATACATGACGGTTAATGGTGAAAATAGAATTCACCCACTCACATGATCACGATACCAAGTCTCGCTTCCACGACGAGCTAAATGGTTGGTATGATCCAACCTCATCGAAGGAGCACCAACTCGTGCTGTCAATAAAGGAGCCAGAGGCACTCGAGCTGCAAATTGTGCATGCACTTACGAAGTGACCATGACGATGAATAACGGAGTAAAGGCTGACTGCCATGATAATAGATTGGAATCAATCACCAATCTCTATCACTGTGGTTCCAAGACGAACTGATGCTGCATCACTTCCTAATTAATGAAGCCATGTCAAGAAGCATTACTATGATGAACTCGGGCGAACCAATTCGTTATCGCCCATCCGATCATCGTAAAGATAATATACTAACTCGGAGTACTTGCTCGGAGAATTAATTTATATTCACAACGATCCAATTCCGGATAGATTGACTTGCTCGGACTCGATCCAATTCCAGACGAAATCCCATGACGATAAGATGGCGTGAAGAGTCTCACAACAATGACGAAAAATGGTGAAAGTCCCACGGCGATAAAACTTGAGGGACGACTCCACATGATGGAGACTTGTGATAAAAATACGGGTGATTAAACACCATGATACATTTTCATAAATAAAGATAAAGGGTAATACTAATGGTCATGAAACCAGGTGAATCCCAAAGGCGCAAAGCCGAAGAAGGAGAAATGGATCATTGGAATTCATCACCAATACCCATTACTGTTGAGTACGAGCTCGAGAAGCTTGTAAAACATGAGATCGAACTTTCCATGTTTATTATATGATGGAATGCCCGACTACCACAAAATCAAAACAACGAGATGGCATGAAGGCTGACGCCCTGTAATATCCATTAAAAACTCATAATGAGACGAAAAAGAAGCTTGAAAGGCCATGCGGCACAGTCCAATTCTGTCCACATCATAATATCAAGTTGACATATCTCGACAAAGCAAGACTAGTCCACGTAATGGCAGTCTCAAATCAAATTAATGAGCTATTTTCTTTCTTTGTACAGAGAAGGATCCAAAATGGCGTTAAACCCCACCTTGGAGGTGCAAGGCTTCCTTGCCATGACGAAACAGTCGATTGGATTTAAACACCAATCACTATAAATTCATAAATGATGATAGTAACTGTCCTATTGGAGTTCATTACCAATCAGCACTATAGTAACGTATAGAAGTGCTTTGCATGACGAACTCACCTTATGAAGTACTAAGGATGCATGAGGAGCCTAACAAAGAAGCGCTAACTAACAAGAAAAATTACATAGACTAATAAGTCATTCAATACAATTAAGGAGGCACGAAGTACTTTGACATCGTGACACAAATGAATGTCAGGTGAATAACAACAACAGCTCATGCTGAGATATGGGAGACGCGCCATGAAGCAAAGTCCCACAGCCCTGATGAAAAAAGTGGTTGGAACTAATCACCAACCCTTATTGGCAATGTTAAAGCCTTAATAACAAAACGAAAGACGAACCAACGATTCAACGGAGTCAATCTTGTGGTGAATGGATGACTAAAACTCACCAATTTCCATTAGCCTGGAGTCCAGGCCTAAGTAGTTAATCTCCGGACGATAACTCGAAAAACCATGACGTCATAAGTCAAAATATCACAATGATATTCCCCAAGGCGATGAGTCTAACTCCCAGCACCAACAAAGAAGGTAACCAATCTAGAATAAACCGCAAAAGCAAACATTCAAAGAAAGAATACAAAGGTGGAGAGACTTAATTAAAGGATGCAGTACTCTATCTGACAAGCAGACATTTAAGGTAAAACTTTTCGGCAAGCAGTTAACAGCCTGCCTCATCATATCAATTAAAAACTCAACAAACAAGGGTGTGGAGCTAAACATTCTGGCACAAATAAATGTGACCCATACCGAGATGAAATCAGGAGTCTATGAAGGACGACCGCTTCCCTCCGATGACGACAATTAAAGGAACCATTATCCATACATAAGAAATGGTGACCACCGACCACACTATTTGTTGCACCAACAGCAACCCACAAATAGGGCATCGAAGAAATGCTACTCTCAAAAACGTAAAACCAAAACTCGAAGTGAAAATTCTGTAGCAACAGATATCAGTCGCAGAACCGCTATGAGCGAAGAGGGTCGTCACCCTACAATGGTGAATGGAGCTTAAATTTCTTATCTCACTTTCGTCGTACTCACGACAAAATGAAAAGTCAAGACGGTGTCGAACGAACCACCATTTATGCATGAACAATTAGTTATATACTAAATTACAGGAGCATCTCATAACGAAGAACCCTGTACACTGATTAATTTAACAAGACGAAGTAATCGTTAACACGGCCATTCAGCTCCACGATGAATTTTGACTCCCATGATGCACAATCCTGCTGCCAGAGGCGAAGTCCATGCTTGAAGTTACAACCACAATAACCATAGCCCATTCTAACCAATAAATTAAGGTGAAACTCACCCATGAAATCATGCCTAGAGCTACATCGTTCAGTAATCCAAGGCGTCCCCACGAGAAGGCCAAACTATGAAGTAACTACTACCACCATCAGCAAAAAGCTGGGCACTGACGATCATAAGTCAGTATACACACTGATGTCACAATAAGCCGACATATTGGAGGTTGGAGATAATGAATCTCACAGAAGCCAGACGAACCTGACACTTGCAAATTAAACCACAATGATGTGCAAACAGTGGAGTTAGGTAAGATCTACCATATAATCCTCCATGAAGGGAAAAGGTTGTTAAGAAGGTCATTACCCAAGCAACAGTTGACATGAGAGTCCCTTACCATTCTAACGAGAATGACAAAATTCTGAGGATACATTCCTTCAACAACATTAAATATGGAGTATAAAAATTGCTAAAGCCCAATGGGAGAAATTGGCACGTTCAAGGAACATTCCTCGAAAAATATCACCCTTGATATGATCATGGGATAAAAGGGGCCATGAAGTCCAACTAGCTAAGGCTATATGCCTTGAATGAGATTCTATTTGGAATAATAACTTTAAGTCTTTCTTTCGAATATTTTCCTTTTGTTTGCCTTAATTTTTCCTTTTCTTTTGAATTTATTCGTACTTAAGATTTATTTTTGTTTTGTTTATATGTTTACTCTTTGCATTGCATATAGTTAGAAAATTAGGATTCCAAATGATACTCTTCTAAAAGCCCATCAAGTATGGCACTCAGCCGAGAAAACATCTTCTCGATAGACCATCAAGCATGGTATGGTGCTAGCCACACCTTCCATTCACCATAGAATGATAAGGGTAAAATACCTAAGCTGCCCAAGACAGAAATAGACCTAAGGCAATGCCATCTAGCCTAAAGAAGCAAGATGAAGCGGGGGACACCCTAAGCTACCTGAGACGGAAACAGACCTAAGGTAATGCCATCACGATCATGAAATCGGATGATGTCCTGCCATAACAGGAGATATTCAGATTTGGGGTACTTGTCTATGGCTAAGGCAAGAATCACCCAACTGAGATATCGCCCTCCAAAGAATGGTTAAAAAGCAATTGACTCAAACATCTGATCACTCGACCAAGGGGCAAGTGTAACCTAAACATGACACTATTAAAATAACAAAGGCGAGCAAGGAAATACGTTTTACTCCAAATCCAACACCGTAAGAGATGGTCTGTCCAGTGAAGGAACTGATCACTCCTTGGCCTTGTCACCCATGGTTGGATTAATGGCATAAACGAAAAACATCCTCAGAGCCACAACAGTAAATAAATGATAAATACAAAAACCATTCTAGCATCTAACTCGTACACTACGGCGGTCAACGGAACAATACCTAGCCATCAGAAGGACAACCCAATGCAAGGAGGTAATCTAACTCTATGACGTTGAAATTCCGGCGTAACCCAAGGCGAGGCTCGACCGCCCAAAGGAGTACTTATTACAGAATATGTGGGCAGGGGCATGTGCATTTAGCAAAATGCCACCTCACCAACACCACCATATAGTAATGATGGGTAGGGGATGAAGAATCATCCTACAAAATCAAATAAAAGGAGAGTAGATAGCAATTTTATTGCCGAGCCATAAAAATGGTGCAAGAAAGGCGTTTCATGGCAGGGAAGACCAATTCCTTCACAACTCGGATGGACAAATTGGAGTAAAACCCACAACGATGCTATACTTGGTGAAACGGAGGAAATGCGAATTTCTCCCTAACTGTAATGAAGAATAAATATCTTCTAAAAATTACTATGATATACACAAATAAAATACTGTGAAGCTTGTAGTTCACGCTGCTTCCTAAAATGTAAACATCTGGGAGAGCCACCAACAACTCGACGAGAAGCTCCACACGAGCAGCTGCAAGGAGCAAATTAATACAAGACATGTCAAGCTATTAAGCGACGACATGGCGGACAAAGACCATTCTCCAGTTTTTGTCAAAAACCAAACTAGAGATCAACAAAAGCAAGTGCTATCCGAGCAAACAAAGTCAAATTAGCCAATGGCGCAAAATATAATAAAATGCTCCACGAGCAAGAAGTGAACACTAAACTATAACTCAATCAGAGGAAAGAGACGAACAAAATCCGAACGAGGCACACCCATCTCTAAGCTATTAGGAGAATAGCCATACACCAATCTCACTGACAGGGACGAGATCTACCCAGGAAGAACACGAGGTCCATCGCAACCATAACATAAATGGAGGAGCACGATGTCCGTCCCAACCAACCCTTCACAATAGTGTCGGGAAGCAAAATGGTGACCCGAAGGGAGATTGGATAACACCAATCTCATTAATTACAGTTAGTTGGAATTAATCACCAACTACTAATCCAATAAAGCTAAAAGGCGAAATAACATGATGAATTGAATCAAGCAGGGGCACCACCTGTGCCTCGGAACTGAATATGAGAATAGGGGCAAGTATGCATACTACAAAGGAGCAAATCGTATTCCCCTACACAGTTCCTTCATCAACAGTAGCGCCAAAAAATGGAGCAACAAAAGAAGAGGGTCGTAACCCCACAACGACGATTAACGATTAATTTTCTTATCCCACTATTCGTTGTTCGAGAGTCCTTAAGAAGGCCTGTCAACGATGGAATGATGGAGAAGCTAGCTCTTAGATAAAAGGTGAACATACCACGGCAGAAAAATGATGTTTCAAAAAGATTCGCATGGAGGCACTTCCACCACCAGGAAGTTATACTTAATGTCCCAGCAGACACTCGATAAAACAGGCTGATAGATAATCCTTTTATCTTTAATTTATGAGCATCCAATAAAGACGAAATGCTCAAAAAATTCTCATATCAATTGAAGCACGCAAACTGGTGTAGAAATCCACCATGACGATTCAAAGAAGGCTTAACGATCGTATCGAAAAACATTGGGGTCAACTGGAACCCTCCTCGGAGTCGAGAAGAAGTAGTTGGCTGAAATCAATCACTAATCTCTATATCGTTGCACAGGCGACAAAAATTCCCTTGCATAAAAATTGCTGACTTCGGACACATGGCGGGAGTCACAACTTCTCATCCATTTATCTCTGGGGCACATGAGCAACACGATATGAATCGTGAAGGAGTAGTAGATCAGAATAAATCACCAATCTCCATTTTTCCAGCTAGCTAAGAACACGATCAATTACCAATTTTTAACTAATACACAAGATGGAGGAGCAAATTCTTCTTTAAACTGGTAATGAACACCAATGCAAACTGCAAATGTACCATACGATGGCGTAATTGATTCACTTTGAAATCATTACAACACGATGCTCGGCGTGAGTCAAAGTTAATCATTGGCGCAAGCATGACCCGATGGTAGATAAGGCCATCACCCTAACAAATAAGGAGGTTTAATCTTGGAGCCCACATGGAGAGCCCATGATAACCAAGTACTTGGTCGCAGTACATATTGTCAAAATTATTAGGCGAGTATCGACGAACCAGTCTCAAAGACGGAGGCGATGTCTATCCAGAAGATCACATTTACATCTGCTAAACAAAAAGAAAGCATGATAACCACCGGCGTACTGAACGAGGGACTAGAAGTTATAATATTGCCACTGCAGTTTTCCCATGAGCATTATACCAAATCCTAACGAAAAGACTAGGAGATACTAATGACGAGATGTCTGGAAAAACTTCGCCATCAAGATGCGCGAAGGAAGTCTTGGAACTTCACATAAGAATAGGGGCAAGTATTAATACTTTTAAAATAAATTGTATTCTTATCGCTCAGTCCCTTCAACAAACAATCGAAGCACCACAATGAAGTGCTAGCCTACTTGCTCATAAGCATCTAAGGCACATCTGGAGAATGCCATAATGGAGCACGATGAAGAAGCAACTTCGCGATTGCTATTCAAAGCACTAATGGTGGAAATAGTACAACAAACGGAGTGGGTCGTCACCCTAAAAAGGCGAATAAAGTAAAGTTTGCTTTTATATTTTATGTTTCAGTGAAAGCGAATATAACTCGGTGAGTCCACACTCATGACTAGGCGAAAAGGAGGACGATCATAAGATCAACTTGGAGCAAAAACACTTCGAAACAAGACTTTTCAAAATCTTGTCCGACCACTCATCTCGTCTCAAAAACAACACCTAAAGAAGATTTTCATGAAGATTCTTCTTTGAAGAACCTCCAAGAAAAGGAGCAAAATGTGAGAGTAAAATATCAACTCAACACGTGGCGCAAGATCTAGACGAGTGCACCATATAATACTACAGGCAACCACACAATAATACTACCTTTTGTAATCCTTATCCTAAGTAGCCAGCATCTAGTCATCCCTAAGGGAAGTAGTGTAATTCGATGTACAATACCCCCTATATAAGAGAAGGAGATATAGGTTAAAAGGGGCCCTTTCTTCTTGATTCTCTCTCTAAGCTAGAACTTAGCTCTTCTTCTTCCATGGATGGAGTTTCAAGTCCTTTGAGGACCTCCATTCATGGATCTATGTGTAACACCATAAATAATAGTGAAAACAAAGTGGATGTAGGTCTTTTAATGGCCGAACCACTATAAAATCCATGTGTTAATCTTTACTTTGATGCATTTTTTATCTTTTATGTTTGATTCTCAATGATTTATGTTCATTAGATCTTGTCGGATGTAGTAGTCAAAAAATGTGCAACTACATTATGTTCAACCGAAAGAGATAAATCATTTCTAAATTTTAAAATGTTTTTCAATGGTATAAAGCTTACGGATATCCGTGGTGTAGTTTGAAAGATAAATCATTTCTAAATTTTGCTAGTTATTATCCATAAGGGTATAGTTATAAAAAATAATTGAAATACTCTTTTCCTTTCTTTGCCTTAAAATTTTTGTAAACTGAAACTAGGTCATCTAATATTAAGATTAAGATTGTAACTCAGAACTCCCTAATAACAAAATAAATAGTGTCCTCTAACGTGGTTGTTATAAGACTCATGTAGTCATGCGTACCAAATATAAGGAGAGCAAATAACACGCGAGTCATGACAAAAAGAGCAACAATAGATAACAAATGAACCATGAGATTTAAGTGAATGTCTGACATAAAAGGCAGTTATGGAACTTTTATAATCAAATAATTTTGGTTAAGATAGATGAAGCCGAAACGAAATAAAACGCATTACTACGATATTTTTTGGAGCGCTTATTAACGGTGAAGAAGCCGAATTAGGATCTTTCTCAATAGAAGAATTCTCACATGTATCCCAATATACAATACTTGAAAATTGGCCTTTAAAGATCAGTTCCACTCGGGAAGGATTTGAATTTGAACGGCTCGTTTTTATTAGATATATGTAATCTTTTTCATGCCAACTCTTCCTCTTCAGATAATTAACGGAAGGATTCATTACATGTTTGTTATCTTCTTTGACTTTTTTGATGGAAGTTAAGATTAAGAAGAAGCCGTCGCTTGTTATCACTTCCTCCGTCAACGCTTTTATCTGCACGCTATTTATAAAGAATCTGCAGGTTTTAAAAGTCAGATAATTTTATTTTACATTTGTCGCGTATAATTTTGAGTGGCTAGATTACTTATTTGGTATGGGATAAAGGATATCCTAGTGACTGTGAAATGACTCATTGCCCTTATGAAGCACCCTTAAAAAATGAACTGCAAATTAGGAATAAATCAATAACAATAAACAACAACTAGGTAACTATGCTTGAAGGAAAAAATAGAGGCGGATTAATGAAGTGTCCAACTTTTGCACACCTGATTAATAAAGAACGCACGATTGGGGATACTTATATTAATTGGGGGATATAGGAAAAAGACAAAAAAGGGATTTAAATATTAAGGTCACCCCATATCCATGTATTTTCACTAATTCCTAATATACCCCTCATTAATCAGGTTTAGTGGTTAATAATAATTAGTTATGTTAATTGATTAGTTTGAAAATGATTTATAGAAATCTTTATCATTTTGGAGAGATTAGAAGTATGAATGTTGGGTTCAAAAATTTTAGTTGAGATGAGTGACCATAGTGACCAAAGAGATGTCCTTGAATCTTCACGTTAGCAACAAATATGTTTTTTATGTTGAATCTTCTCCAGATGTAACTTTGGATTCACCATGGCTGCACCTGCAAAACATCCTGCCGGCATTGATATAACTATGAATACCATGCCGGAGCATCATATTTTCACGTACCAGGGAATATTAAACCAACACAGTGTGTCGGCGTTGTTGTCGGTCGTCCATCCATGCCGGCATTTGTTGGAAATTTTCATAAATGTTTGCCACTATCCGAGGGGCGTAGCCGGTACTGCTAACGGCATAGTATGTTGCTTAAATTTCTTTACCCGGCACATGATGTAAAGTATCCATAATTTTTTTTTTGTTCACTTTACTACCGGCATTGATAGATTTTTATAGAGCTGTTAGTATTAAGTTACGGCATTGAATGTTAGTTACCAAGCATGCCGGCACCATGTTTCGGCATGGTCTTCATCAATTCCGGCATGGTCTTCATCACTTCCGGCGTTGTAAGAAAAATTGTTTCCGACATGTTCTTCATCACTACCGGCATGGTCTTCATCACTTCCGGCATGGTCTTCATCGCTACCGGCATGGTTTTCATCACTTCCGACATGGTTTTCATTACTTTTGAATGTAAAAAAAAAATCGTTTTCAAAGTGGAGAATATTTAGGTTTGATTTTGTTTTTTGTTTTTCAAAGTGGAAAAAAAATCCTAACCCTAACGAGAATGCCGGCAGTGAAGATAGAAATGGGGATATGATTTTGTTTTTTGATTTTAAGTTTTCGGATTTTTGTTTTGAGGGAAGGGTATTTTAGTATTTTCGCCCCCAAAAACACCCTTAACAAACACTATTGGTTGGGGAAAGTAATTTATATCCCCCAATTAATATAAGTATCCCCAATCGCGCGTTCTTAATAAAGAGTATCAGAAATTTAGTTATTATATAATAAAACCTAGTTGTTAGTTTTTTCCGTCTAAATCCACCAAAAATGGTCAAAAATGTTACTTTATTTAATCGGTCACGTTGAAATTACTGCCGTATCTTTAATAACTTACCCTTGTAATTTAGTTCATCATAATTAACCAGGTGCTGAACTTTTGAATTGACCAAGATATTATTTGGAGCATCATTTTTCTCATTTATAGGATCAAAACTCTGTTAGTCTCTTCCATGTTATTTGGTTTCATATAACCAAAAATTATAAATTACATTGTACAATTGTTTTGTCACTGCCAAATGGAAATATAGTGGAGGTTTAAAAACTTATATTGGGAATATGCTCTGTTCCATCGCACAAATATTTCCAATTCGTTCCCACGATTTTTCTTTTTCGCTTACGTGGAAGTGCAACACCATCGTAATAATTAGGGTTTCTTTTAAATATAGCCCACACATTTATTAACCATAACCCAAAAAGTTTAAGTTAAAATGAAAAGCCAAAAATTAAAATTAAAAACCAAACAAGTTTTAATTTTTTACTAACAATTAAACTTAAATCGCACTCTTACTCAAAATCAAAATAAACCCTAACTTTTTTTCTTAATCACACATAAAATTAATTACCATTGTTCTTTTAGTATTCTCACAAATTGAACAATCACATATAAACCTTAATCAGTGAACAATCACATATAAACCTTAATCAGTATTCTCACAAATTGAACAATCATATATAACCTTAATCATGGAGTTGAATCAGTAAATCCCAGGCACAATTGTGGAAAGCGAGAGCTTCCCCAATAGCACGGGGGAATATATTTTCATCTTACCACTTTACTTTATCTGATATTTAGATAATTTTGGGATCCAGTTTGTGGTTGTTTATATTTATTTTTAGTTTTTTGATACTGCAATAACGCATGGTGGTAGTTTGAATAGGTAACTGCAGTGAAGTTTGTTTTCATACACCAATTGAGTCAACTAGGCAGAGCCGCGGAGTTCTCTACAATGACTAACATAAAAAAAGCTTAACCGAACTGGCGCAAGGAGACATTGTTATACCTTTTTTGGTAGTGTTTGTTATGACCTTGTAGCTATCTGGTTATTTTTCAGTACAAATCATCCCTCTGAAGTTGCTATTAGGTTCATGCTGTATTTCTGAAGTACTGTATAAGGCAGTTGTTGCTCACTGCTCGTGGAGCAGTTATTGGGTAGAGAATTTTTGTTGCATAGTTTCCTAGAAATTGATTACCTGGCTGCTTAAGCTGCGAGATGTGTCATTCCTTTGTAACCCTTGGTGATGACCATTGTCAGATCGTATGCGGCACATAGATTTGTTTGCAGTTCTATTAGCACTGCACAGGGTACAAGTCTTTATCTTACAAGCAAATTAAGAACAAACCGTGTGCGGTGCAAGTCTATATCTTACTAACAGATTAAGAACAAACCGTACCCAAAGTCAAGGTACTGATGTGGTGCATCTTAGGGCCTCTTTGGTACAAATTTTAAAAACATTTTCTACTGTTTTAGAAACATAACCTCTTTCATTGATTTCATTTTTTAAAAGCTGTTTGCTAGGAAATTTAAAGAAACGTTAAAAATTAGTTATAAGTAATAATTCAAAATATTCACAAAAAAAGAAGCGGTCGCATATCTTATCGCGTTGCTTATAACTTTCTTCACAAGTACTTGTGTTTCTAAAACAACATTGGAAAAATTACCCACAAAGAATCAAGTACAAGGTTCAACGACAGACACAAGACTGGTAAAAACTCCACCCATCAAACATTATTCTCAAGATGACTCCACAACTAAGGTCATGTCACACATTAACCAAGGATTCAACATAGATGCATATTTTTCTTGTTAAGATGTGGAAATGCTAGCTTTTAGCCAAGAACTAAAAACCATAACATGGTCAATAATCAAAATCAACAAAGAGAAGCCGGTTTATTAATTTCTATACTATGATTAATTGGATTCTCCCTTAAAAGGTACGTGACCGAACATTTAGGTCTTGGATGACAGGACATATGTATCGCATCCGTATGGCACACGAGAATGGAAGATGCATAGTCCGAATAATCCAAAATATACGAGATTTGTTCAACTTCAAAAGTGTGACTTACGTTTCAATAGTCATGGCGATACACTTCACTGCACTACGCTCAGAGAGCCAGAGTAAGAGATTGCCTCCTCGACGTTAGCACGAAAATGCTATTTTAAGTAATAACGCTCCATAATATAGTGGTATTATATTGATCTCCTAATATAGTGGTATTATATTGATTATTAATTTATAGTTTAGTCGAGTCCAATTGGAAACTTAATTGTAAATGAAATTGATGAGTTTCTTTATTGATATTTGATGGGTGAGTAAGGAAAATATTAATTGAGTTAATATTATAAATCATGGTAACAATGATGGTAATAGGATCTGAGGTCATCTTTATTAATTTTTTCTTAAATATTTTTTGTTGGATATTTTCTTAAAAAACATGGAATTGATTACTTTGATACGTATGCTCCTGTTACTCGCATCTCATCTATTCGTTGTTTAGTTATAGTTGCATTTTTTCACAAGTTAATTATTTATCAAATGGATGTCAAAACTGCTTTTCTAAATGATGATTTAGAATAAGAGATATATATGGAACAACCTGAAAGTTTCATATTACCAGGCCAAGAAAAGAAGGTTTGCAAGTTAGTTAAATCTCTATGGCTTGAATGAAGGAAGCTCCCATGAAATGGCATGAGAAGTTTGACAAAGTAGTGTAATCATATGGTTTTGTTGTTAATGATGCGGATAAATATGTCTACAATAAGCATGATAGTTCTGGATCTGTAATTCTCTGCTTGTATGTTGATGATATTCCTATTTTTGGATCTGACATGTCTCGTATAGAATAAACAAAGAAGTTTCTTAGTTTTAACTTTGACACGAAGGATTTAGGAGAGGATGATGTGATCTTAGGAATTAAAATCCTAAGAAAGGGAGATGGGTTAGATTTAACCCAATCTCATTACATTGAGAAATTTCTAAAGAAGTATGCACTACAAAAATAGGTCCTATTTGTGAGGTTATTTTTAGGGGCGTCACAAATATCGTTGCAGTACAATATGAGATTCAGATTTGATCTCTCGAATGACTTTTTTCTTTGGATTTCATAAACGTTTGGCATTTATTGTTTCATATCCCATGTTGTTGCTCGTTAGAGCAATTTCTAATCTGTCTTCAAAGTAGATTTTATTGTGTCATGTGATACTAGATATCTAGTTTCCTTTTTTGATTGTATTTATTTGATTTCTTGTTCGTTGATTTTGTCAGAAATGTGACCAAGGGGAGGGTTTGTAGGTGGTTCTACACGCAAGGACCCAAAGTATTATTCACTGACAGACAACAACAAATTTTCACCTAGATGACCGCTGGGGTTCAATGGTAATGATTTTATTTCTCAACCTTTCTCTTTTTGATTGATTGTGTTAATTTTTTTATTTTATCATGCGAGTTACTTAATTTCTCAACCTTCTAAAGGGAGTAGTGAAGATTAAACAGTAATGAAGAAGAAGCGCAAAACCCAAGTTGAAAAAGGCCTTCCAGTCCGGTTCTATTCTCAAGGGGCTTATACAATGATCTGGTACCAAAGCAAAAGAAGCGCCAAAAACAAGTGGATCAAACAACAAATACTCTTCCTGGATCAAAGAGTAGGCAAAATGTCAGAGGTCATCTCCAATACTGCCTATAGCTGACAAGGATCATCGTTGGCAGATCCTTCACGAGCTAGTTCTCTGCCTAACCTCAATGTAGGTATGATATGAGCACTGGTGGAGTTTGCAGGTATGCGTTTCCTGGTTTCGTTGCTTCCATTATTATCGAACATTCTACTGCAGTCCAACAAGATTATGTATCTGTTACCTATTTCTCTACTTAATTACCTTTCACATAATAATGAAAAGAACACTGAAAAAATAAGTATTAAGAAGATAAAATGTGATTTATGAACCTTATTGAATCTTGGGAAGAAGACCTTGGAGAATTCTGTTGAATGTGGAACTAATTTGGAAGTGTAATTTTTTCTTTTTATAAATGTGATTAGCAGACTCTTATTAGTTTATACGTAGTACAAGCCTTATTATACATGCTTCCAGCATTGGTGCATTGTTATGGATATTATGTATTTGAAGTTGATATGTGATTGAATATATAAGAATGTAGTGCCTTAGCTTGTAATAAACCAGTTATCCGACCCCTTTGAATGTGACAGAGAAATAGGATAAAGAATATTCTTGGCTATTTTGGAAGTTATATAGTAGTTTTGACTTAAAATGGACTGCTGATGGTTATTTCAGATCTAGATATACAGAATATTTGTTTGTAAATTATGGAAAATTGTTTGTAGTTGTGTTCATACATTGTGGATATCTTTGTGTATTATTGTATCGTATAAAACGTTTTTCTTCAATACCAGACTGCAAATTTAACATATCCAAGCAGTGTCTCCCAATTGAATGGTTTCTTTGTATTGAACCTTGTTAGATCAAAATGTTAGAATAATCCCTGTATTTTCTCAAAATTAGTAGGCAGTAAAAAGAGTAGCAAAGAAATCTCTATTTTGGCAACGATATTTTGGAAAGTTTCATTGCAAGCTGGAGATGAATGTGTAACTTCTCATGATCTCGATGTTGACAGTATGCAGGATTGTCATCCAGAGGCAGTTCACATTTAGGCTTCCAAGGCTCTCCTCAGTCAGCGGTAGCAATCTGAGGAGGAAAATAAATTTTGGTTCAGTATTTCAGGAACAAATCTGCACCACACACTGATGGACATGGCTCTGCGTCTCCGAGGTCGGCTACATCTAATACTATAACTACTTTCAGTCTTGAATTTGTTTATTTGTGAAATGAAAAGGTTAAGTAATTGAAAAGGAATTTTTTAGAAGTTCGTACCATAGCTTAATGCTTCGCTACAAAATTCCAATTCACAAAAACTTGATTAGTTGGAATTCTCAAAGAAGTTAGCTTTGTTCACGAACTCTGCTTCACTTCCAAGTCTCCTGCCAAACATACTTATATTTCTCTCCTTCCATAAAAGATAAAACTCTGCAGATAACATGTGTGTGTGCATCCTTGGATTCTTATTGATAAACTTCTGTCTGTTCTTCCTTTTCATTAGATTTCAATGACATGAGGATAATTTAATAGGTGCTAACATGCTACTTTTTTGCATTGCAGCCTGGTATAACAAGTATCTGGACCAGGTCCTGATGAGGAAGGGAGAAGCAAAGTCGCAGGATGATAAATGAATGTCAGCATAGAACTTAGACAAGAACCACTAGCTGCACAGATGATCCATCTTTTTTTTTTTTTTTTTTTTTAATGCCATCAGGTGTGTTCTTATCATGTCCCAAACTTTCCACAGACATTTTTGGATGTTGATACTCTTAGTTACCAGGTTTTTGAACTATTTGGGCGTTGTTCTATTGCCCAAATTTATGTTTTTTAAATAGTTAAATATCTTACTGTCGGATATGTAAGTTTCTATGGTGTAACAATGTAAAAATTTGTTATAAATAGTGTAAGTTTCTGGTTTAGAGTGAATGATGCGAGTTTTGAAAAGCTTTTTAATTTTTGTGTGAATGGCTTATGGTTTCTGAGAAATCTGTAATTCTGAGAATCTAAAATCCGGCGCCGAAGAACAGTAACCGTTGACCGACGTCGATTTTTTTTTTACGGCGGCAAGAAAACAATTTATGACGGCTTGACAAGACGTCACAAATAGAATAATTATTCGTGACGGTTGACCAAACGTCACAAATGATCACCAACCGCCACAAAAAACATTTGTGACCCTAGTAGTAACTACGGATTGTCGCCCGTCACAAATGGGTTTTTGTGACGGTCTTTTTGCTATTTGTGACGGTTTTTTGTTATTTGTAACGGTTTAGAAACCGCCACCAAAAGGCCCTCTGTTTTGTAGTGATGACCATTTAGATAACATCCCAGCCATCACTCCTTTGGATCCTAATGTAAAGTTAATGAAGAATATTGGTCGTGCACATCAACAACTTGAGTATTCTAGTGTTATTGCAAGTCTTATGTATGATATGCATTGCACAAGACCGTACATAGCCCAAGACGTGGGAATGTTATGTCGTTTGTCAAGTAATCCAAGAGTCGAACAATGGAGAGCAGTTTCAAGAGTATTGACTTACTTGATGGGAACCATATATTCTGATTTGCATTATCAAGGCTATCCCATTGTATTAAAAGGAAACAATGACGCTAACTGGAATAATATAGAATCCAAATCCAAGTCGACTAATGGATGGATATTTACATTACGAGGTGCTGCTGTGTCTTGGAGTTCCAAGAAGCAAACCTGTATTTCTGATTCAACAATGATGTCAGATTTGAAAGCACTTATAGATGCAAGTAAGGAGGAAGAATGGCTTAGAAACTTACCTGGAGAGATCCCATTTTGGAAGAAGCCAACTCCCGTAGTCTTGATTAATTGCGATAATCAGGCTACGGTTTTTAATGTCACTACAAAGACATATAATAGGAAATCAAGACATGCAAGTCTTAAACATCAAACTGTGAGACAACTACACAAGAGAGGAGTAGTTTCGGTTAACTTTATTAAACCAAAGAAGAACTTGGCAGACCCATTCACAAAGAGTCTACCAAATGCAGTGTTTTCAATAAAATGTAGTGAAATGGGACTAAGGTCTGTGAAAGAAAGTTGATCACCTATAGCAGAAACCCAACCTATGTTTTGAAAACGATAAACAAGGTTAAATTGTCGTAACAACAAGTTATGGATGTGGTTATGGTGCACTAATTATAAATTTCTCATTTCAAATTAGTGCAGTGGTTCTGCAAGAAAGATGATGGATGAAAATCCTTAATGAGTCTATAGTTGTTTACAGGTGTATTGCGGAAGCACCTTAGAGACTTACCTATATGAGTATGGAAATCAGGTCGTTTCCTAAGAGAAAAAGACCGTTCTCTTAGAAGACTCGTGAATCAAAGATAAGCACATGGCCATTAATGTGCTGGGCTACAGAACACACAATCTCTGAAATCAGTATGTGTGGAGGCTCTGGTTTTATCATAT
The DNA here is from genome assembly GCA_023531105.1 of Papaver atlanticum. Lineage (NCBI taxonomy): Eukaryota > Viridiplantae > Streptophyta > Magnoliopsida > Ranunculales > Papaveraceae > Papaver > Papaver atlanticum. The sequence continues at coordinate 2,033,709 of JAJJMB010001778.1, read as the reverse complement.
GGAGTACTTGGTTCAACATTCTTTTTTGTACAACATTCTTTTTTGTTCTCTGAATTTCATCCTCTGAATACCCATTTTCCAACATTTTTAACATTATTATCCACATCCAACCAGTCCGATGTTGGATCATATGCGGATGTCGAAATCAAAAATTTCGATATGTTGGATTGGATTACCCATGGTTACCCCTAGTTGTCCCAAAAAAGACAAAAATGACATTCCTAGTCTCTAACATAAAATAGGCAACAGGAATCCAAAAGAAAAACCTAGATTATACATCAAGGTCGGGCCCTTTAGATCTATATAGACCCAACAAGAACAATGTACCATGGCCCATGAGTGTATTTTGAATAACATTTGGTTATGACGGGGAATTGAGGAAGGGGTGAGACTACAAAAAGTATTTTTTTTTCACCAGTGAGTCAGTGATTTATTAGGTGTCGACTGATTACTTTTAAAAATTTATTACCTTTTTTCTTCAATGTGTGGGTGCTTCTATGCTGACCATGTTTACCGCAATAAGATGTTCTTATCTCTTGGCACTGATCATTGAGTGTCATTGCTTATTTTATTTTATTTTTCGTCTTTTGTTTTGGGCATTTATTTTTGTTGATTATTGCATAGTAAGTGTTTCTCAAAGATGATTTTATTCGGCAGTGCATGCACCCATTATCTAAAACAGATACTGCTTTGATCATGGAGAGGTGTACCTGCAATTCTACTCTAAATTTATCATGCTTACGCCTATTCCTATTGCGCCACTATGGGAAAACCAGTGAGCGATAGACTTTCTATCGAGCGATATTCATAGAAACGTCAGCGATAATGACTTTATTGCCAGCGTTATTGACTCTAGCGCCAATGGCTAGTTCTTTATCGCTATAAATATGTAACTTTCAAACTCAAAACTTACTCAAAAAAATTTACACCAAAATTTCTCTTTTTCTGAATCTATTCTCTATTTCTCAATCTAATCTATTTGTTTCATTTTCTCTAAATGGCACAATTAACCCAACTTGATTCGGCAACACAACTTGATTTTTCCGGAGTAGTGCTTGAAGGTGCCGTTAAGAAGATATGTGATAGTTATAAAGAAATAGGTAAGAAGCAAAGAAGTCTTCAAGTTTTGGATATTAACCAAGTCATAACCGCAACTAAGAAAAGGCAAAGAAAAGTTCAAGGCAAGGAAAATCAAGGCAAAACAAATTTGAAGCCAAAGAAGAAGATAAACAAAGGAGACTCCGTTCATGAGCGCATTGATTGGAAGTTTTGTGAAATGAAGAATATAAACAAGATGAAGAACATTGTCCCAAATTTTTATTTTTAAAGTCTTAGTTATTTTTATTTTTCAAATTATTATTGTCTAGTTTTATGTCTTGTGAAATGACTATTAATGATTAATTCGAAGTTTGAATTCGAAAATTTGACGCGTATTGTTGAAAATGAAGCTTAATTCTATTCTTAATTCAATCATAAATTTTAATTAGAGATACATTTAAACAAATATTAAAACTTAGGACTTAGACTAAGTGGACAATTAAGAAATTAAAACATAAATATTTGACAATATTTGGGCAAGTATCTTAAAATCTCGAAACAACTTCCAAATTCGAAGTCTTTTTCGTAGATGCGACGATATTCCGCACGAGACCGTTGTTGAAGTTCCATCATGCTTTCACCACTCCTCATGTTTCAACCTTCTTGCCAAAGTAAAACAACATACCTAGTAACTTCCTGATTGATTGTAGAGAAGCGCTGATTCAACTCTGTAACATCACGATTATTGAGGTTCATTGTTTGTTCTTGAAATTTTCCAAAAATCCTTTGCCAAAATGTTTGGGGATGTAATACATCTCCGAATAAAGTCTCAGTAAAAGAAACATAATTCCTGCAAATACATTCATCTTCCGCAATAGTGAATTTTGGTTTTCGCCTCCTAAATTTCCTTCTCCTAATTTCACTTTGCACATTGGCACACGATTAATAACTCTTTGATTTTTGGCAGCATGTTCATTTGCTACGAACTCAACCATGTTCACATTATCAGCCATGCTCTCTGAGGAATTGGAAGAGTGATCAAAAGAGTTGGAGATTGAGAAATCCTAGAGAGATTTAGAAATTCTGGTGTGAGTTGAAATGAGATTGAAATTAGGTATTTATAGAGGGGGAAAATGGTAGCTGTTGGATGTAGATCTGATAAGCTATGATTAGACCGACGAGCGACAGCTTGACTAGCGCTGGCGCTTTAAAGACCAACGAGCGTGATTATGACCATCGAGCGATGGACACTCTATCGCTCGCTGGAAACTCTATCGTGTATGCCTATATGTTATTTCTGACATATAGGCATATAGGTTTGGAAGTTTGGTATATCCATAGTGGGTGCATATATGCCAAATATCAGATTTTGGCATATACATAGGAATATGCCTTAGCGACTATTCAAGGAGGCAAAAATCTTGATAGGAGGAATGAAAGAGAATTTTCTGTCACATGTCTGTTGAAATGTCAAAGTCACAGTAATAGACGTGACAATAATTGCAAAGTCTTCAATTTTGGTTAAACAAGCAACTCTGGTTATTGATTCTGGTAATCATGTTGCAATGACCACACTGTTGTTATCTTGTTCCATTTGCTAAGTATGGGAACTAAAGCAATTCGCTTATAATCCCATTTTAATTTAATTCCATGTTGTTATGCACAAGCTAAAAAATCCATTTTGACTTATCTATTGTTTATAAGATTTGAAGAAGAAATAAAAAAAAATAGAGCCATAGAAAATCTTGCGCCGGAATTAAAAGAACAGATCGGGCTATCTCCCCCTTTTAATGCCAATAAGAAAATCAAAGCATTACCTTTCATCACCGTTAGATCCCCTTATATTAATTCTTAGCCATTAGATTTAGGAATATTTCAAAAAAGATTCCCGTCACAAAAGATTCCCGTCACAACATTCTGTATTTACATAAACGCCATTGTTATAAAAAAAAAGACAAATATTTAAAATCTTCACATTTTGAAGAAATTTCAAAGAAAAATTTCTTGGGTTCTTGAACAAAATTGGAT
>JAJJMB010001778.1:1796180-2015643 GCA_023531105.1 Papaver atlanticum | reverse complement strand
ACCTTGTTAGTTATTAGTTCCATGATCCATCCCTTTGTTACTGGAGATGAAGAGTGCTTATGGAGGGCCAAACTTATCGTTGAGAGTTTTCCCTCTATAAAGATCCAAATGTGTATGTCTGGTCTGCATGATAAGAGTGAACCATTCTTGTTTCAGTTAGAAGTTTTGCTCTATGTTTTTCTGTTCCAAAATGTACGTCCGATTTTTATGAACTTTATATATTTGAAAAGCTCTTTCAATTATCTACGCAAAGAGCATAAATAACAATACTAGATTTTTGTTTTTCAAATTTCTTATACTTCTCCGAATTTTATATGTTTTCCCGTTGAAAATTAGACATGGCTTAAAAATGAATTTAAAAAATCTATACCTTCAAAATAAAATTTTTATACCTTCAATAAAATTGAAAGATCTATAAAGAAAATTGATTCAAAAGTACACAAAACGATCAATTTCGGATAAAAAATATAACATGTGGTGTCAAAACACCACCAAATTATTTACAAAAATAGAAAATAATAGTATTGCCGTCGTGCAACACAAGTGCTCACTACCTGTTCTCTATAGCCACTCCTAGTGTCTACCAAATTGAAGTTTTTTTTTTTTTTTTTGAAAAAGGTAAATAATGTTTTATATTGGAGCTCAGAGAGCAACAATTTTTTTAATTTTTTTTTTAGATTGGAGCTCAGAGAGCAAAGTACAAATGATACCAAATACATCAACCCACAGGAGGACTGACCCTACACCAATGACCAATGAACCAAAGTAACCAATCTCAACTCCTAGCTCATCAAAACTAAACCCACTTTTCAAACAATTTGGGCCCTTGTCCGGCTTGGACAACCCGGACCCGTATCTATGTTTGTTAACCCCTTAAACGAAACCATTTCGTTTCATTTCTCAGCCTCAGTCATACTCGTCTCTCTTCCGCAACCAAACAAACCCCCATTCTTCTTTGAAACCCTAACTCTATTCTTCTGCAAATCCTTTTTGGATTTCATTTCATTTCTCGGCATCGTCCGATCTCAACACCAAACCCCCTTATCTCCTTCAAACCCTAAGTCTCTATTCTTCTTCCGTCATACCGATCTGCAATTTCAACTTAAGGTTTCGATGGGGAACTTTAAAGATCTTCCATCAGATATCATACTTGACATTTTAAGTCGTCTACCAGCTGAATCTGTATTGAATTGTAAATTAGTCTCTAAACCTTGGAGAAATTTTGTTCGTCATCCATCATTCTCCCAAATCCACTTGAATCATCTCAATAATTCTGGTAAGTTGAGTTTCTTAAGTCGTAAACTTAATGGGGAGCCTCATGAATTTTATTATAGTCAGTATGATGAGAATCGTCATGAGTCACCTTTTCATAGGAATACGAGGATGAATTGATGCCCTCCATTTGCATATTATTCTTTCGGTGGTTCATGCGATGGTTTACTTTTCTTTAATGCATCTGGTAGAGACGAAATTAGTGGATTGAATTACGAACCTGTTTATATCTGTAATCCAATCACCAGAGAATATGTTATTCTACCAACTAAAGGCCGGTATTTTGGACTAGATTTGGTTACATTCCTTCGACAAATGAGTACAAGGTTGTTAGGATACACGAGTCTGGGGGAGACTCAAATGTTAAAATTGTTCAGGTGTACACTCTTGGGAGTGGCAGTGGATTGAGAAATGTGGGAACGATCGACATCAATATGAAACATGTTAAAAACGTTGCTGGTGCATTTGCAAATGGACCCCAAAGGAACTATTATCCATGCTTTCCATTTGACTGATGAGAATTTTAGTGAACTTCCATCACCACCACCTTGTTTGAAGCGTGCTGAAGTTCCATATTTGAGTATTCAACTAGGGGTTTTAGGTGATTTTCTAAGTGCTACTTTTTATTACGATGCCGGTATTTGTGACATGTGGTTATTGAAGAAGAATAAAGATAATAATGGTTTGAGCTGGAGTGAAGAGTTTAGTTTCGACTGTCACATACCAGACCCATTTGAGTTTACGAAGAGTGGTAGGCTTTTGTGTCATGTGTATGGCACAATTTATAGTTGCTATCTAGAAGCTCCATCTGCCATAATGGATGATGTGAGTTTTTGCAAGTTCATTTATCAAGCAATCCCTCACAAGAATTTTTTTGTTTCATTAAAAGCATTAGGTGAAAAAGATACAAAAACAATGGAGTGATCTCGTGAAAGAGCAAGTTCAAATGAGAAAACAGAAAAGAGTGACAAACTAAGGAAGCAGCAAAGGAAGCCGCAAAACGAAGTAAGAGATATCTAGGTAAGTGTAATGATGTTTACCTTCATTGAAATTTCAAGCAGTTTTACTTTTACTATAGATTAGATAACAAGGGCTCTTTTAGTCTTTTTGTTGAGAATATGTTCAGAGAGCATTTTATTTATAAAATTATGTTACCTTTTTCTATCTCATGTTGTCGGACTTTATTTTGCTTTCTCATTGTACATTTGCTGATGTGATCAGTAGGAGGATGTAGTCAATACTTAACTGATTTTTTGCAAGGGAAAAAATGTAATCACACATTCATATGCACGAAAGGAGAGAGGTTTCCTCAGTGTTGCTAAGGCACTTAACTATCCGAGAGCATCATTTTGGACTTGCAGAAGAACCCGTTAGGTGTTGTTTATGGTGGCTCAAGACCTCCTCCATGGTTCTTGAGTTGTAGGGTCAGGAAGCACGCATTGAGTTTGCTAACAGGTTGAATTACTACAAGCTAGTATTGTCTAGTGGCTCTAAACTGGATTTACATCATGATTGAGTAACCTATGATGTACATTGCCATTACCTATTACGGGGTAAGAGCAACAAATTGCTGCTTCAATGCAAAAGCTTTAGTGTTAACAATTTTTATCGTAGTATGAGTTATAATGATGATGATGAGGTTTGTTTGTTCTAAATTGTAATAGTATTGATGTGTCTCAGTCTTAGAGTGAGCCCCAGTAGCCTCGGTGTTAGCTAAGCCCCTAATATTAGGCATATTGCTAAAACTATAAGTTTTCAGTACCTCATGAATTTTAGGCTACCATTACTGACTTATTGTGTTCTTGGTCCTTTAGCTCAATATGAAAAACAAGGCACTACACTTATCATCAAGGGCTAATTGCCACATTCTGTGTGTTATATAGTACGAGAAATCCTTGTATTTAGATTTTTAATTTTTTGGCTAATTTTTAACAATTAAGGGTAATGAGAACCATGAATTTTGTGATGGGTGCAATGCCAATCTAATTAGATTCTTATATGTTTATTATTCAAATTCCAGCTTTAATTGAGAATAAGATTAATATGGGTAGGTTTCTTAAGGGTGCTAAAGAGAATAAATTAAAAGTGTGTGGTGTATCATGGCCAAAGATTTGTAGTTCTAAACAAGATGGTGTGGTCTTGGTATTTTCAACTGTGAAATCTCAATGAAGCTCTCATGGCAGAATGGATTTGGATGTATTCTAAATAAAAGAATGCGTTATGGCGAAGAATTGGCAAGAGAATTCTAAGGCTTGCTCTTCTTTAAAATTCCTGCGGAGGTAAATATGCCATAAGAAGAGGTGTTCGACTAGCTATACTAAAATATAGGCCCTCTTTGCAATTGCTGGTGGATATAAAGGTGAATGATGGTCATTTTGGAAGGTTTTGGAGGGACTTGTGACATAACAAGAAGAGACATATGGATGGTACAAAATTTGCTCTATTAAGGACGTTTTTGTGCGCTCGTTATTGATTTGCAGGAACTAAAATTTGAGGTGTGACAATTTGCTCTTTGTCCTGGTGTAAAGGATACTTTGGATTGTGATAGTTTCTCCACAAGTAAGTTGTATGATGCAATTTCTACCTCCAGCACTTCTCGCAGAAAGTTTTAACAACCTTCAGCAACGTTACAAAGCATCATTTCAGCTACTGCAGTTCAGCAGATACATAGTAACAGAACAATTCAGCTCCTGCCAGTAACTCAGCCCCCCAGATTCATTTCAACATCAATTTCTCTACAGTTGCTAGCTCTCTTGCTGTAGCAGCGGTAAAATTCAGTGTCACCGCAACAGTTCAACTACTGCAATCACTTAGACCCGTAGCCGCAGCTCCTGGAAGTAACTCAGCAGTTTCTAGATAAGTGTGATGGTAATAACCTTCATTAAAATTTTAAGAATTTTGATATCAAATAATGAACGATATTTTTTTAATCTAATTGTTTGACAATATGTGTTGATATTACAGCATGGATGAATTACTCTGATTGCTTATTGTTGCTATGTTCATTGCGCATTTCGTGATTTACGTTGGTTAGTCTTAATAGAGAATGAAATGCTAATTTTTCTGAACTTATCTTCTTGCGCTTTTAATGAGTAGGTTACTAGTTGTTTGGGCTAAAGATTTTGCAGGAACTTTTTGTTATTGTTGTCTGATGTGTATTTGCAATTTGTAACTCTGTTTGTTTTATACTTGGGTATGACATTCACCTCAAGCCTGTTGGATATCCTATAACATGCTACATCAGAACATTCTAGACTGCAAGAGTATACCAATTTGTACTTTGTAGTGTCTGCTTTAGAACAATAGTGAACATAGTTTTTGAAAGGGAAAGTGAAATGTTGATTTTTTTTTATTTTTTTTTTCAACTTAGTGTGTGTTTGAAGTATTAGAAGTGAGGTGTAGATGACTATGAAGTGGATAAGTATTAGTTGTTGATAATTTGGGATATGACTTTCACCACCAAGTCAAGCTTGCTAGCAAAACTCACTTAGGATACAAGAGTGTTCCAGTTTCTAATGTATAGACATGAAATTTAAGACAGGGCGTAGTGACACTTGATATGGCAGACGAACCTAGTTGTGTATTATTGTCGGAAAAAAACTACTTTTAGTGATGGTGAGTTAATCACCGATAAGAACTGAGGACTCGGTAAATAAACAAAGAGTCATCATTACTGAATTACTGAAGCTGGGACCAAATTGGGGAACATAATCTGAATTACTGAAGCTGCTGTGCTCCTTTTGTTTCTATCTAGGTTCATGAGTCTGTGAGTTGTTGGTTGATTACTCATTAGAGCAAAGTTTGTCATGTATGAATTAACGTAATCATTTTTGCTAGTATTCCCTTGCCTTTTCTCCCTCATTTTATATTTGTGTATCTGCAGTACGGCTTGTTAGCGTAATGTTGTGTGTGGTGTATTGTTGTCGTGCAGATGACAGTGAGCGGGTATTTGACAAGTACAATCACTGATACTGCTTCACTGATGACAAGCAACTCAAGATATACGACCTCTATCTTCTTCCTTCAGCATGACAACAATGGAACATGGTGATAGAACAAGTTCAAGTGAGGAGACAGAAAACAGTGATAAACTGAAGAAGCCGCTGAACTAAGTCAGAGATTGCTAGGTAAGTGCAATGACAACATGGGTTCATTTCTATATCTAATTAATAGACAATATGTGTTGATCTCATTATTATCGTATATGAATTACTCTTGTAGCTTTTACTGCTATGCTTATTGAGTTTCATGATTTCGTCTCAATGGGAAACGGAGTAGATGAGTAGTAGATGCAGGATAAACTTTGATTAGCTTGTTGTCTTGTATAAGAAAGTAAAAAGTAAAAACGCATTCTGAGTAGTAGATGCAGGAAATATCGTGGAAACGGAGAGCTTTCCCAGTAATCTTAGGCTCATAGCCTTCTAGGAAATCTATTTGATTCTTAGTTTTCAGCTGATATTTTAGTAAGTGTCTGATTTTGAGTTGCTGAATCATTCAATCGAAGAAAACATGGCTTTTGATAGGTAACAACAGAATAGTTGTGTTCATTAGTCAGTTAGTTTCATAAGAATAGTGAATACTAATAGGCATAACCTTGTGATGTTATGCAAAGTTGGTGATACTGATACTGTTTAGAAAGAAAAATAAATACTGTTGACTGTTTCGATGAGAGTGATAAACAACAAACCTAATAGGCTTATTCTTCTATTTAACCACGTCTGGGATCGCCTTTGAGTATTTTTTTCCTGGAAATCACGTTACTTTTTTTTAGCCTGTATATGAATTTCCATTCCACTTACTGGTCACTCTATTTTCATACGCCGTTAACTAATAAGTATCCTTTGGGTAGTAATGTTGTGAAATGACACTTAGCATACAAGTTATATGAATGAAAAGAATCACAAGAGAAATGTTATATCCTTTGGTTCAAACCAATTACTGGCAGTGTGCAAGTAGCTGGGAGTGGTTTTGATGATCGTAGATAAACAGCTAGTGGACAAGTGCAGAATGGGGTTGTAGGTGGTGGAATGGGTTTTATGCAACTAGCTAGTTTTGAATCTATGTATGTGATTGGTCAGTCAGTGTGAAGGTAATTTAAAATACAGGGGATTGTGTTTTTGTATTACTGAATCAGCTGTTCAGAATGTTACAAATAGTTTACTGATTTTGTGTGCAAGGGAAAAAATATATCCTGCATTGATATGTAGGAAAAGAGGGAGCTTTCCTTACTGTTATGAGGCACTTATCTATTTGATTCTGAGCATCATTTTGGATTGGCAGGGGCACCCATTAGGTGTTATTTTTTTGGTGGCTCAAGACCCATCTGATCTCGGTCGTGGTTCTTGAGTTGCAGGGGACAGATATAACAATTAGCTAGTGTTTTCTAGTGATTTTAAAGTGGCTTTTACATCTTGTAGAGGAATGTAGAGGAAATTAGAGACTGAGTAAACTGAGAGCCCTTATGCTGACCATGTTTATCGTGATATGAGTTTTAGTTATGATGGCGATGATGAGGTTTGTTAGTTGTAATTGTATCGTTGGACCCAGTGTTAGAGTGGACCATATTACTAGGCTTAATTTGTGCGTTAGCCTAATGGCAAGCTCAATCTTTGGAAACATTTGGCGTTAAGCTTTGACTGAGTTAGAGCCTGGCATCAAGCTCATTCACTACTTGAAGCTTTATCTGCCCCAGTTGCTTTTTACAAGTTATCCACCACAAGCAATAGAATTTGCTGATTTAGATTTCTCTTGATATGGTAGAAGGAGAAACCACTTTCCCAGCCTAACATTTAAACAGATTTCAGGGCAATCGTTCTTAGTTGTCTAATATCAGACTCTGGAATCAACGTTCCCTACATATCTCATGTATACAGGATTACTTCCCTTGTGGCTTTGCTAAGGCACCGATCTTTTGGTTCTTCGTTACGGCAATTCTGAAAACTTTGGGGTTAGTAGTCGTTGAAATGCCTGGGTGTTTTAGAATATTTTAGGAAATGCGCGCTAATACTTACGTAGGGTCTGTCAAGGTATATATGCCATTTTTTATGAGAAATTTGGGGATATGCCCCAAAATCGACTGTCATTTTAGGATATGCCCCAGGATTTCAGTTTCTATGAATATGCCCCAAAGTAACGGCTTCCGTCAAGGAACCGTTACATAGTCAATTTATCGTAAATGTGTATGAACTTTTTCTCTAATTTCTTCGAGATTTTTTCTGTCTGAATATGTTGCTGAACCTTGTAAAGGTGTTAGTATATAATATATATGTCTTTTAATTCGTATATGTAATCCCGAGTGTGTGCGAATGTTGACCACTTAACGGTTTTGGATGGAATTTTGGATGGCTGGGACATATTCCCAAAAACTAGAATCCTGGGGCATATCCCCAAATATCCCATTTTTTATCTGAAATATTAAGTCTTCTAACCTACTTTGTAAATGGATACTGCATTATTAGAAGATGTCTACGAAGACCTGCATGGTATGTGGATCCCAAACCCTGAATGGCTCTACTTTCTCCATGGTATCTCCCTTGAAATTTTCTTAGGTGTTAGCATTGGACCCCATGATACATCTCTAGGTATTTCATTTTGGGTCTAGTGACTTACTGGTGTTAGGCACACTTGTTGAATATGGATATAGATCGGCAACAAAAAAAAATTCTACAATTGTTAGGTTTGTGCAGCTTTGCTGATTTTTTGGGGAGTCATTGTTTTTTTCCTTTCTGTTTTTTTCTTTTGAGCCCTATTTTGATGTTGGTTATTACTAGTAGGAGTTTCTCAAAGTTGATTTTATTTGGCATTCCAGGACCCTTATCTGATACAGGCACTGGTTTAATGGTGTGGTAAACCCGGAGATTTCGTAGTCACATGTAACATGACCGATAAGTTTGTAGTACCCTACGGTTTTGTTGACTACGTAACAGTATTACAGTTATCATCAAGGACTAGTTGCCTAATTCTGTGTGTTATTTGACAATCTCATTCCACAATCTCATATTCTCGTTTGACTATTCTGTAGTATATTTAGATTAGAATTTTCATTACTGCATTCAGTCCCTCTCGTCAAGGATCAAGACATGTAACCATAGGATACATGGGAATGAGAGACAAAGTAATAGGAATTTGGGGCTTTATGGAGAGAGTGGATCAATAGAGCCCGTATTGAAGAGTGATTGATACTTGGAGTGCTTGTATTTGTGTTGCAATTAGTCAACCATATAATTTTTTTTTATAAAATTAGTCGATATTGTACTTATACTACTTATTCAACCTCCAAGCTAAGAATATTTTTTTTAAATAACTATGTCTTATTTAATTATATATAATTATAGTTTAATTATATTATCGATAATACAATCTCTTTAAAATAAGAATTATATTATGCTGTAACTCAATTTCATAATAACCTAATTTCATGTACTCCTCTGATAGGAGATCAAGATCAATGCTCTTTTTTTTTTTTTTATCAATAAAACGATATAGATTTATGTAAATGAACGAAGAATCACACGGTTACAATACCTTAGCCCAAAAAGATCAATGCTCTTTTGAATTTTGAATAACTTGCTCTATTGAAGTTGAATTTTGAATTCATGATGTTTAGCATGCAATTGAATACTCGGAGTAATTCTTTTATAAAGGCCAAGCAGGTCCCTGGCAGACACTCACCCAACTAAATTAGCATATCAGTGGTTTGGCTTACTAATTCTGCTGGGATGAAATATTTTTGGTTGGTCCTTTACTATATCGAGATTCGCATAAACAAAATGGCCCATTAGCTCAGTTGGTTAAACCTGCATGGGCCATTTTTTTTTGTAATACTTTTTTTTTTTTTGAATTTCTCCTTTCCAAACCTGCATAGCTTACATTAATCAGCAGTACCGACACTCTTCTCCAACTGATGATGAATGCCGCCACCACCAACACCACTGTAGAGACGAAACGGGATACAGAGAGAACAAGCACTGAAAATATGAATAGACCTCGAAAAACAAGTAGAGCGAAGGAACATTTCATGTGTACCAAATGAAAGGAGTGATTCATGAAAAACATAGCAACAATAGATAACAAATGAACCATGAGATCTAAGTGAATATCTGATATAAAAGGCTGCAATCGAACTTTTTGAATCAAATAACTTTTGTTAAGATAGATGAAGCCGAAACGAAAAAGAACGCATTACTACAGTCATTGTTGGAGTAATCTAATTAAGATTTTAAGATGTCGGAGTAAGCTGGAAAGAACAAATAGTGCTTACTAATAGTGAAGAGGCTGAAAAAGGATCTTTCTTGGTAAAAGAATTCTCACATGTACCACAATATATGGTACTTAAAAGTTGGCCTTTAAAGATTATTTCCACCCATGAAGGATGAATTTGAACTGCTATTGTCTTTATCAGAAGTATAGAAGTATTACACTTTTTCGAAGCCAACTCTTCTTCTTCATATAATCCTAAAAATATTTTAGTAAATCATGGATGTCCTGATGCTTATTTCCCTCAAATCGGGAAGCTTTAACACAAAAATTCACTAAAATAATTTTCGATTTTTTCCCATTTGTTGAGACTGATGGGAGGCTTGTTTAAGTGAATAGATTATGTAATTCTTCAAGTAAGAGGTCCACCAGACTGGTTTAGTTTCATGAAGTGGTCGCACAAAGGGAGACAGAAGGATTTACATGACTGCACTGAAGAAGCAAGTGTGAAACATTATTGGGGAAGCCATGCACTATATAAAAACCACTTTTGGGCAAAACTAGAGATTCAAATTTTTAAATTTAAAATCCCGAGTGCAAACAAAGGTATAAAATTACCACTTCAATTACCATTGCAAGTTAAGGTTAGCAAACTTGAAATAGTGAAATAGTGTTCTTAACAAACTTTAAAATCCTGAAATAGTGTTCTTAGCAAAAAATAAAAAAAAAATCCTTTCTTCTGCTGCTATGGCTGAGTAATCCCTTGGCACCCTTTGGGGGAAATGGGGTATGAGCTATAAGGAAAGGATATGAGTGTTAGGCTACGATGATGTGATGTGATCAAATGGGTTTCTTTACTTGTGATTTTTTGGTAGATCTTTTTATTTATTTTCAGATCGGCAGAGGAAGTGGGCTGTAATCTCTAATACAGTAATTTCTCTGGGATCTTTTATTTAATTTCTTGTTGTTTTTCTCTTTTGGTCATAGAGAGAAAGCTAGGTGTTGTCCCTTATACAGGCTTTCTCTAGGACCCTTGTGTTGATTCCTCTCTTTTGAGCCTTCTTATTTCCTTTGCGTGTTCTTTTCCCCTTTTTTGTTGGTCGATAGAGATAATAGGCTGGTGATTCAAATACAGAAATCTATCTGGGATCATTAAGGTGTGCTTTTTGCTCTTCTCCTCTTTTGGCTATTTTGATTTTCTGTAACTTGTTAATGGAGTCATCTTGTGGATCTGAACTATCTGGTTTCTGATCTAGGATTCTTCTTAGTATTGGCTAAAATTAATTAGTAAGGATGATACCTTCTTTTAAGCTTTTTCAAATGGCAGATCAATCCCCTCTCGTTTTTATGGATTGAATCTGGTAAAATTGCAGATTAAAAAAAGAAAAAAAGCCAAATGTTATTTTCTTTTTTTTAACCAAATCATTATAAATCCCTTGATTTTGGGTCAGCTCTTCGGGTATGTATTCCCTTTCTTTTTTCCTTGTTGTTTTATCTTATCCTGATTTTTTCTCTAAAACTCTTTCTTGTTTTGCTTCAGTTTGAAGGATAGTTTGACCTTATCTGCTTTACAAAAATTAATTTTTTTTGTTGAAGGCTTTGGAACGATCATAGGGTTCGTTGCCGTCTTTTCAATCATTGGCCAAAAAGGGTAGTGATTAGGAGTTTGTCTTGGGTGATTTTGCTGTGGAAAAATATTGTGTGCTGTGTTAGTTGTTTGGTTTTTCAAAATTAAAATGTTTTCTTGATTGTATAAAATTTTATGGCGTTGCCCGGTGATTTCAAAATTTAAAAGCTGGGTCTTGATTCTGGTTTTAACCAGTAATTTCAAAATTTTAAAAGCTGGTCGTTTATACTGTTTTCGGTTTATCCGGGGAGGAGGGATTGGATTTACAGGCCTGCATTTGTTTAATTGGTATTTCAATTCTAGCCAATATGTTATTTAGATAGTCTGGGATTTTCTTCTTGACATTTGTTTAGGGTGGTTCATTGGCCTATTAGGGATAATAGTAGATGCAGTATTTCATTTTCTAGAATGAAAGATTATAGAGCCTTTTTAATTTTCACTAGAATGATGATTAGTTTTTCTTGTTGTTGTGGTATCTCCATGAGGTAGCTTCCTCTGCTCTTCTTCGCTTGACTCTGTGGTCTGCTCACTTTTTTTTTTTTTAAATTGGACTTTCCCATTTTTTTTCTGACTTGAGGGCTAAGCGAGGATCCCAGCTCTTTTAAAAGCTACTTTTCTTTTTCTTAGGAGGAAAAAAAGAAAAAGAAAATAAAATCGCTTTCATTTCATGTTAGTTATTTCTATGGTCTGTTCTTGGTTTTGATAAGTTAAGTTGTATCCGTAGAGCTTCACCATCACATCTATGCCTAACAAAACTCAGATCCGCACCTCTGCTCCGCTGCCTCAAATAACCCAAAGGATTGCTATTCTCTAAATCTTGTCTTTCCCTTTCCTTTTATTCTCTTAAATTGTGTCCTTAGCACTAAAGTTCTGGACAAAGGAGGGTCTTCAAAATTTCGGTGGCTATACAGGGGCCATTCTCTTTATCTCTTCTCTCTAACATCTATAAATTTATAGTTTAATTCATAAGTTTACGATGATTACTATTCAAGTTCACTAGTATTAGGTCACTTAACGTTCCCTGTTAGGTAAATGCTGTACTAGAGATTAGTATTTAGTTCTTATGGTAGTTGGTTCTTTATAAATTGTTGTTTCTATATTGAAATTAGTTCTCTGTGCTAGTTGGTACTAGTTAACAGTACTACACCAGTGTTGTACTATATAATACAGTCATTCTAGCTTTTTATCTTTGTAAATATCTTTGCTCAATTTCTTAGTTATAGGTCATCTGTAGTGGTTGCCTATTAAGAAGCTTAATTTTGGGTCTTAAATAAAAGGCTTATCCTTCTGTGCATTGGTTGCACCAACCTTTCTTAGTAGTTTCTTCTTGTTGCTCATTGTTTCATCTCTTTAATTAGCATTACTGAGTAGCTTATTAGCATTACTAATTATTTCATATGTGTAGTTCTTCTTTTCATGAAACAATGGCTTTTCCTATGAAACAACATGATGTTGATCAACGTTAGCTATGTTTTGTCTTGGTCCGATTTTATAAATCGTGACACATCTACTTGCATTTCTTTGGAGATGCATTTCTCATTTTATAAGTTCTTGATTGCAAAAAAGGCTAAAAAAGCATTCTCAATCGCCAAGAGGACGAATTTCCTATCCTGTACAAGCCATCGTGACACTTCTATTAGTATTGTTATTAATAGAAGGGCTCAGGACCATACATTGATAGTATTATCACGAGTGAAGACACTCAACTTCCGCAACTCGCTTGTGGCGACATACATAGTGCTACCATTAGAAGACAGCTCATTGGGTACCGACGGAGACCAGAAAATTTCAAAGAATTTGAAGAATTATAAATGTAATTTCATCTTTTTAAATAGTTTTAATTTCGTTATATCTTCATGGACCTTTCGCGTTGCACTCTTTTCCTTAGTCAAGGGTTTACCACGACGGGTTTTCCTTGACAAGGATTTTAATGAGGCAATAAAAGCGAGTCCTATTTTTCAACTTTTTAAATTTATTCCTTATGTATTCCTTTTGAAGCGGGTGACTTGGGCTCACATTGGAGGCATATCCCTGTCTAGGGCAACCTTTTATGTTCTAGTTCAAGCCATTTAGCAAGATTTATTCTCAAAAAAAAAAAAAAAGTTAAGGTTAGCAAACTAAAGCTATTGTGCTAAAGAGAAAGTGAGCTAATGTTCCAAAGCCCAAACAAATGTAAAAGATATACTACCTCCGTCCCACTATTAATTGACCTAGTAGTATAATTTAGAAATGATTATCTCTCAAACTATACCATGGATATTCGTAAATTTTATATCATTGAAAAGCATTTTAAAACAACTACGTAAAAAATATAAACATGAGTATCAAATGATATAAAATCAACTATTAATGAGACAAAATCTAAAAATAAATTGGTCAACTAATAGTGGGACGGAGGGAGTATTAAATAACGTAATACAATCCAGACGAAGGGACTAGACTTAGGACTCCAAAATTCAATACACAGCAGGTAGAATGAAAATGGAGCTTCAAACTAAATAGCGTAACAGAAACCGGATAAAAGGGAACAAACTTACGTCTCCCTCTCTGGGAATGAGGAACCAATCTTTAATGGACTCAATATAGCTACATAACGGACTAAATAACTAAGATACAGAGCAAAGCTTAACTTAGTTGAGCTCCAAGAAATAAGATCTAAACTAATATTTGCTTGACCGTTCAAAATAAAAAAGGCCAGCATGTGAAAAATGAAGATGGACACGATATGGGGAAAGCCCCAAAATCGACTATCATCTTGGGGATATGCCCCAGGATTCCAATTTTCAGGAATATGCCCCGGCCGTCCAAAATTCCATCCAAAACCGTTAAGTAGTCAACATTCACACACTTGGGATTAAATATGCGAATTAAAAGATAAATATAGTAATACTAACACCTTTACAAGGTACATGAACATATTCGACAGAAAAAACTTCGAAAAATTGGAGAAAAAGTTCAGACACATTTACGATAAATTGACTATTTAACGGTTCCTTGACGGAAACCGTTACTTTGGGGCATATTCCCAAAAACTGGAATCCTGGGGCATATCCCCAAGATGACAGTTGATTTTGGGGCATATCCCCAATTATCCCCACGATATATGAATGATACTTACGAAAAAGAACAATATGCTGTATATGGAAGGTGCCATCTTATAGTCATGTCCATAAGTGCTTGTGGAATTCCCAAAACTGCTAATGGGGGTACTGTTTTGCTTGGGGGTGTACCAATATGCATATAGGACAAAAAAAGCATTTGCTTTTGGGTTGGTACACCCCCAAGCAAAATGGTACCCCCCATTAGCAGCCTTGGGAATTCCTAGCCTTAAAAACTTTATCTTTCTTTGTTATTGCCATTTGCTGAAAAAAATAAGAATGTGTATAGGGCTGTCAATGGATAACCGAATATTCGATATCCGTCCGAGTCCGTTCGAATCGTTAGGATATTATCCGAAATTTCGGATAACGGATAACGGATACGGATACCTTATCGGATATTCTTATTTTAACGAAACGGATACGGAAAAGGTACTATCCTATAGGATAATATCCGTTATCCATTAAAGAATGCATATGCAATTTTTTTAATAATTTTTTTAAGTAATATATTTAGTTGTTAACTTGGAAGTATATGAAGACTTAGAAATAAAAATATTATGGAAGGAAAAAAAAACACAACTAGTTTTGTTCGTTGTGAGAAAAGCGGAGGATTTTTCAATTCTGATAGAGTAGATTAAAGATTTGAGTTTTGTTTAAATATAATTTAATATAATATTTTTAAAGTCAACTTTTTTGCATTTGATCAAGGTATTTGGTTTTATTTAGTTGAATTTCCTTAGAGTTTCTTTGATTTATTTACAATTTATCAAATGTACAGAAAGACAAGAAAAGAATTTAAATTATTTTTATTATAATGAATTACTATCGGATATTACCGGATATTATCGGATATCCGGCATTGTTATCGGAACGGATACGAAAAATCTTTTTGAATATCCGTCGGATATTATCGGATATCGGATATCCGGTAATCTTATTGGTAACGGATATGGTAGAGGCCATATCCGTTTCGATAGGTACCGTTGACAGCCCTATGTGTACATGATAGGGCGGGATCGGTTGACAGCCCCTTAAATGACATGGTTTGACAGAGTGACTCTACGCCGTTGATTTCAGAAGGCTGGTTGTTTACTTGTTTTCTGAATTTTAAATCTCACTTAGTGACGGCTTATTGTTATTGAATGAACTCTCTCGGTTAGGTTAGAAATTAATGTTATTGGTTGCATATTATACCCATAAGTTAAAATGTTGAAAATCATTTTACACACAAGTGCCAGGATAAATTTTTGATGGGGGTGTTTTCTAATGGGGGCATGGGGGACAAATTATATCTTGACATTTGTTTTTCTTATTAATTGTTTTAACAAATTTTGTTACCAAAAATATGAAGGATAAAATATCACCAATTAATATAACCGATATTTTCACCAAAAATACGCTTCTTTTATATATTTGGAAACAAAATTTGATGGAATCAATTTATATCAAAAACATGTGTTAAGACATGATTTGTCCCCCCATACCTCCATAAAAAAACGCCCCCATCAAATATTTAATGCGAAATACAAAAATTGATTTTAACATTTTTATTTCGCACCATCAAGTATGGGGAAGCAGAAAAATTGTAGGGTAGAAAAAGAACGATGTTTTGGGGACTTCCCCAAAACAGTGGGGGACTACTCTTCCAATTTGGGGGTGGATATTTGAAGTAATTTTGGGTCACCCCTTATCTAATTTTTTTTTTAATACCAAATTTACCCTTGTTAATTAAATTAGTTAGTTTATTGATTAGTTAGTGTTAGTGTAATGATTAATTAGTGATTAGTTAGTGATTAGTTAGTGATTAGTTAGTGATTAATAGGATAGTTTTGTTTGAATGAGAAGAAGAAGAAGAAGAAGAAGAAGAAGAAGAAGAAGAAGAAGAAAAGATGAAGAAAAAGAGGGAAGAACACTCAAAATGTTATTTTGAGTTTAGTAAATATGATATGAGTGATTCATGTGATGATACCTCCTCCTCAGAATCAGAACCTCCTTCATTTCCAAATATATTTGTTAATATTTCTAATGATCCGGATATGAGTTATTTGTTAGATGATGAAAGCTATTTACCCCAAACTCAACCTAACGACCCAAATGATGAATTTTATCAGCCACAACCAGAAGATGAAGTTATGGGTACTCAGGTATGTCTCAAATTTAGTTAATGTAGCTTGAATTGTGCAAAAAATTGGCCAAATCGAAAATTTCAGGAAGAAATTTCGGCTAGGTCAAAGTAGTTCGGTTAGCAATCCTGCAGAACAGGTAGCCGAACTCTCATGTATGTGCAGTTCGATTACTCGTTTCAGCATATGCAGGTAACCGAACTCTGTTTTAATGGAGGTTTTTGAGAGTTCGGTTATCTTTTTCCATAAAACGTTGCCGAACAAATTTTATAGAGTATACAGTTAATAGTTCGGTTGAGTCGAGTTTAGTCCCTTTGTTACCGAACATTTTGTTCGGCAGGCTCGCAAATCACGTTCATTGAATATCTAACCGAACTTTGTAGTTCGGTTCAGTCGAGTGTAGTAATTATGTTGCCGAACTATACCATAGAAAATTCCAAAGAACAAGTTCGGCAATATCGCAATTTTTTTTTCATAACCGAACTTTTTGTTCGGCAAGATCGCAAATATTTTTTCATAACCGAACTTATTGTTCGGCAGGATCGTTTTTATTTTTACATTGCCGAAAATTTAAGTATTTCTTATTTTTAGTTGGTATTGACATCGTGCTATAACTCGTAGGTTGCATATGATCCAATAGAACCAATGGAAAATCAACCTACCCCTGTTGATATTTTGTACGATGACACGTCCCATCACTACATGAATGACTTGGTATTCAAAAGTCCTTTAGAGGCAAAGAGTTGGGCTAGACAACATGCACTAAAAGACATGTGCGTATTAGTATTGAATGGGAGAGAAAACAAAACTCCCTTTGAAATGGTTTGTGAGAGAAGCGGTGATCCCGATAAAAGCCACAAGAGGAAGGGTTATGTTTATAAAGGAAAGACAAATAGGAATAACAAAACTTTCTCAAAGAAGATTAAATGCCCATTCAAGCTTGCATTTAATTACAACGAAGAATTGGGTGGATGGGTTATCTACAAGGTTATGGAAGGTTGTCATAACCACCCTCGTCCGGAGCATCTTGAAGGACATTTCATGGCGGCCAAGCTAACTCCTGAAGAGATGGACAAGGTAGCTAAAATGAGGAAAATGGGTCTTTCACCGATTCAAATGCTCCAAATACTAAAGGAGGATAACAAGGATAACCACTCATCTTTGTCCACCGTTTGTAATGCAATTGTGACAATTAAAAAGAAAGAATGGAGAGATAGACAAGTGATGCAACAATTATTTTTATTGGCCAAAGAGAAAGATTATGCGGTTCAAAAGGATGTGGATTCGGACGGAGAGATAACACAACTCTTCATTGCGCATTCAACGAGTGTTCAATTGGCTCAATGCTTTCATGAAGTTCTCATAATGGATTGTACTTATAATACGAACAAGTACGAGATGCCATTGTTTAATATTGTTGGGCATACTTTGACGCAGTCACCGTTTACCGTGGCGTTTTGTTTCTTAAGGGACGAGCAAGAACCTAGTTACATTTGGGAACTACAACAAGTTAAGGAAATCTTCCGAGGTGATGATATTCCCGGGGTTATAGTCACCGACAATGAAGTCGCATTGATGAATGCAATAGAGGTAGTGTTTCCATTAGCACACAGTATGCTTTGTACGTTCCATATATGGTGTAATTTGATAAATAGGTGCAAGCCAACAATTTTTCCACCCAATAAAAAAGGATATGAAGAGATTAAGATGCTACCGGAACATGAAAGAGCGGATGCGAAAGAGGAAGTTGAAAAACAATACGATCTAAATTATGCTAAATGGGTTGCTTTCAACGGTGAATGGGAATCATTGTGTTGGTCTCTTACCGAGGAAGAGTATCATCTAAATCTTGCGGGGTTTATCGCCCATTGGGATACTCCCGATTATCCCGGTGTTGTATCGTATGTTCTTCGCCAATGGTTGGAACCACAAAAAGAGAGGTTTGTTAATGCCTATATCAACCAATATAAACACTTGGGAAATCAAGCGACAAGTTTAGTAGAGTCGGCTCACCATCGGTTGAAGAAGAATCTCTTTGGATGTGTTGATAATTTCGGAACCGTGTGGAATGCTATGGAGAATTACTTCAAGCGCGACATTGATAGAATTAAAGAGAAGTTCCAAAAAAGTCGTATATTCAAAACGACCGGAAAATATGCCGACCACCCATTGTTCAAGGGAATCCATTACAACGTATCTCGCCAATGTATGAAGTTGTTGATTATAGAAGTCGAGTTGATTGATAAGTGGGAAACCAAGAGGGATGAGGTGTGCGTATGTAACATGAAGAAGTCTATGGGACTCCCTTGTCGCCATATGATAATCAACTACGAGCATGGCGTAATCCCTTTAAGCGACATTGATCCATATTGGAAGCATTTAAGTTTCATCCCTCCTCCAAAGGGAGAAGAAGCCGGAGAGGAGTTTGGTGATAACGAAATGGGTAGAACCGTACTAGAGATGTATCGTGGCATGAACAAGCTCCAAAAACAAATATTTGGGGATGACATGAGGAAAATCATATATCCACAAACTTCGGAGAATGTTTATGAACCGTCAAAAGGAAAACGCAAAGGTAGGCCAAGCAAAAAAGAAACTAAAAAACAACTAAGAGAATATGCAAAGGTGTTACGTAAGAAGAAAAGTGAGCAAACCCCATTTACTAGAGATCCTTTGGCCCATGAGTATACCGCGGCAATGTACTTGGAGCAAAGAAAGAAACGGGGTAGGAGTATTGAGGAGAAAGGCGAAACAAGTGAACGAGATTTGAAGAAAAAAGGTACGATGTGTCCATCACAACCAAGCCAACCATGTTCCGGCGACGTGAAGCTTAAGTCTCCAATTTTCCCTATCCAACCATCTTCCCTATACGTGAAGCTTGAGGCTCCAAATAAAGACTATTTGAATGAGCTACCTCTATACATTAGAGAATACGTTATATCCACCGACGACATTCCTCCGGATGGTAATTGTGGTTTTCATGTTGTCAATCAACAACTTGGGCCTTTCATCGAAGGTGCCAAGATAAATAATGGGTGTGCAATCACTCATATAAGGCAAAGGTTGTTGTCCAAACTAAAGGAGAATCCGGTATTTTACAAGACAATGTTGTGCGATGGGGTGGGTAGTCTAAATGAGCAATTTTTTAAGTATCAACGTCGTCTTCATGGGGGCCATCCGTTCACAACGGATTATTGGATGAGCATACCGATATGTAAACACTTGATCGCCGGGGCATTTAATTGTGTTGTTCATTATTTCTCAAAGTATGCTAGTTTCACCTTCACCCCGAAAAAAACCGTATGTGTCGAGCAACTCAAACGAAGGAGATGTGTGATGGCATTGACTAACAACAACCACTTTATAGGCCTTCGTTTAAAACCCGATTGTCCCTGCCTCCAATATCCGGAAACTCTTATTGGCCTGCATTTAACTCCGATATAATGTTGGGTTGGTGTATTATGTATGAGTATAACATGGAGATGTGGAAAGCTTCTGAGAAATCGGACGAAATTGTACATGAAGGTCAAATTTCACTTGAGGATGATTAAATGACACATGTAATGGAACTAAGTATGCTTTTCAATCTAATACTATGTTTTTTTAAGTGTGGTATTCATTATTGAGTTAATTTTAGTATTTTATTGAGTTGACAGATAATAGTTCGGTAAGCACATATGATTATTCAGGTTGCCGAACTTAGGTTCGGCAACCTGCGCAATATTTCAGGTTGCCGAACACCTGTTTTGTGTCAGATATAGAACATTGAAATTTTAAAATTCAAAGTTCGGTTATAAAAAAAATATTTGCGAGCCAACCGAAATACAAAATTCGGTTAACATGGTAAATAATGAGGTAATCGAACTTTTATTTGAAGGCTCAGAGAATGACTTTTTACCTGAAGTCTAACTCACAAACTGGTAGGATTTAGGTGTTTTATTTGAGTTTCCAGAGTAGAGTTCGGCAACCAGTGAAAATGTTGCAAGGTAACCGAACTCTTTCTTCGGAAACCTGGTAGGATTTAGCTGTTCGCCGAAAAAAAAGTTCGGTGACCATTCATTTGTCACACTTTACCGAAATTTAAATTCGGATAGCTCTGTTCAAATTGAGGTAACCGAACTTTTTACCTGAAGTGTAAGTCACAAACTGGTAGGATTTAGGTGTTTTATTTGAGTCTTCAGAGTAGAGTTCGGAAACCTTGAAAATGTAGCATGTAACCGAACTCTGTGTTCGGCAACCTGGTATGATATAGTTGTTCGCCGAAAACAGAGATCGGTGACCATATATTTGTCACAGGTAACCGAACTTTTAGTTCGGTTAGCTATGTAAAAATTTCAGGTGGCCGAAAAACAACCTGTATTAAAAATTTCATCCATATAAAATTGAAAACACAAACCCAATTATAATTAAAAACGCAAACAAGGTTCTAAAACAAATATAAAAGTTGTTATACATACACAAACATACGAAATTAAACCAAACGAAATCCACAACTAAGAAGTTTTTTTACACTAAAACCATACGAAATCACTAATGACCACCGCGACGCACCCTTTTACCACTTCCTTTTTTACCACGAGTTTTAGGTGGAACTTCCTCATCACTTGGGGTTTCATCTACTCGTCCGGTTTCCTCCATGGCGCGACTTGAACATTCTCCTTGTTGTCGACCCCTCTTCAATTGCTTAGACCTACTTGGATCCATAATTCTATTAGTTATAAGACCCTCCCACTCGCCGTAGAGGTAGGTTTGTTCCATAGTCAACATCGGCTCTCCACTACGGATTTTAGCCATCCATTTCTTCAACAATTTCGTACCCTTCTTCACCTGATTCCAATTTTAAGCATAAGTAAATATATTTTCAATACTTTCAAACAACAGGGAAGTACAACAGAAGACATTTTATTACCACATTATCCCATAACATTTTTGCTTCTTCTCCACAAATAGGCATCTCCTTCTGAGCTCTCTTAGCATCCCTCTCCTTTGCCTTCGGCTTCACCTTATCATTCTTAGCTTGTTCTTCTCTATTTATCACAAAACGATGACTAATTTCCTGATAAAACTCCATATAATCTTCATCACATGCATTTACATCTCCATCACAAGGTACACAATCACTTAAAGGTAAGTAGTAGTTACTAAGTGCATTCCAATGTCCTACCGTAGGAGTTGGTTCATGTTTTGGAACAAAATATTTCTCTGTGTTCTTTGTTCCTTGAACCACCAAATTGAAATTTTCATTCACCACGTCGGGATCCATTTGGACACAACAAAGTTGTCTTAGTATTCTCCTTGGATTATATATTGCGTAGCCATTAGGATACCAAATTGGTCCATAGTATGCCGAGATGGTAGAGAAACCATTCATATCTTCTTCATCTACAGGGACATCATCGGGTACGGCGTATGGGTGAAATACCACATCGTTCACCGTAAGTTTATCCAATTTCTCTCTCAACGAAGTCAACTGCTCTTCTTTAGACTTCTTTTGTGCGTCCAAAAACAACCATTTTCCTGTTGTAGGTTCGTCATAGGGATAAGGTGTCTTTTCCCTAGCCAATCCCAATGAAGGGAAGTGGTCATAAATTCAAACCTATGCGAAAATATGAAAATATTAACCACATACATGATAATTGATTTGGGAGCAGAAAATTTATGCGAATAATTTGCTAACTAACAATGTAAAAGCTCACCTGAATAAGAGTTAAGTAACCTCCAATTTGAGTTGTCTTAATCCTCGACCCTTTGCTCATCTCTCCTAGAACAAAAGCAAGCACCCAAGTGGCCCAAGAGTATTGGTTAATCTCATCGAGATTCTTCAAAAGCTGTAGATAATGTGCATCCACCCTATTTCCAGAAGTGTCGGGGAAAATGACGGTTCCTAGCTGATATAACCAATAAGCGGTGACATGATGCCTAAGGGTCTCCTGGTCCATCACCAACTTTCCTTTCTCCACCTTCTTTCTTGTCCCTCCAAATGCTTCCTTCAACTTTACCAACTTGAATTTCTTCACCTTCTTCTTGAACGCTCCATTTACCTCTCTTGGATTATACTCATCGCACCATTTAGGGGACTTCACAGAATGTCCAAACTCACATTGAGCCTTTCTTGCATCCCATCCTAGACATTTTAGAGCCAATTCTTCAAGAGCTTCATAATGTATCGAGGGGTTGTAGCCTTCTCGATGACATTTACCTTCCACTGGTAAGCCGGTTATTCTTGAGCAATCATCGGGAGTAATTCCCATCTCGCCAAATGGAAGATGCATTATATATGTCTCGGGATAATACCTCTCGATAAATGCGGATACGGCAACAACGTCAAAATCCACATGTGCATACTCTATAGCTCTCCATAACACACACTGTTTCACCTTTGCTTGAAAATCGTCACACTCCAAAAAAAGATCCCATTTGGACGCCTTTTGACGACGAATAAGACGAACTGCATCATTATGATCCTATGAAAATAACATAACACTACTAATACTTGACGAAACATGTCCCAAAAAAAAATCGTTTTGTTAGGTAAGAATGAACTTAAAAAATACCTTTGTCGTATAGATCTTCACATCCCATGAGTGTTTGTAGCCAAACAATGTGGCCCCTCCATCATTTGGAGTACCATAAGTTGGGTTAACTGGTGGCAAACACAAATTATCAAGGGGAATGTGTGAGTATCTATCACAAGGCGGCTTCCGCTTCTTTTTCTCTTTAACATAAACTATTTCTTGCTCTTCTTCCTCTTCCTCCACTTCATCCTCTTCCTCCTCTCCCTCCTCTTCTTCCTCTTCATCCTCTCCCTCTTCTTCATCATCCTTCTCTTCCTCTTGTCCTTCTCCTTCTTTGCCCTGTCCTTGTTCTTCTTCCTCTACATTTTCAACGTGTTCTATTTGTTGTTAAACCTCTTCATTTCCTTGGTCTTCATTTCCTTGCTCTTCTTCATCATCATTCTCTTCTTCAATAACATTATCAATTGTATTCTCCATCACCTCTTTATTGACTTCCTGTAATGATCCCCCTCCATGTTTTGCATTTTTAGTACCACGGTTTCGGAAATCCAGATGTATCCTACCGCGAGATGTTGGAGTTCTCAAATCTTCGGCTACGTGGGGATTAGATTTTTTCCCTTTGTTCCTAAAGAATGAAAACCACATTATTACCTAAACAGAATATTGTCTTATCAAATAAAATTGAACATGGGATTACATCAAACACAAAATGTTAACAGACTAAAGTTCGGTTATCTGGTATAAGTTGCAAGGTAACCGAACTACAAGTTTGTATGTGACAGATCAAAGTTCGGTTACCACATA
Source organism: Papaver atlanticum (assembly GCA_023531105.1). Lineage (NCBI taxonomy): Eukaryota > Viridiplantae > Streptophyta > Magnoliopsida > Ranunculales > Papaveraceae > Papaver > Papaver atlanticum. Next base: position 1,992,005 of record JAJJMB010001778.1, on the reverse strand, counting down.
GAAAGTGCGAGGTAACCGAACTATATTATATCAAAGTTCGGCTACCTATATAAATTTATCGAGGTAACCGAACTCATATTTTTCATATAAAAAAGGAGTTCGGTTACGTTTTTTTTTTTTGCGAGCTTACCGAACTTCATAGTTCGGTTACCTTAAAATTACTAATTGGCCGAACTGTTCTTCAAATTGAAAGTTCGGTTACCTATATAAATTTATCGTGGTAACCGAACTCAAATTTTTCATATAAAGAAGGAGTTCGGTTACGTTTTTTTTTTGCGAGCTTACCGAACTTCATAGTTCGGTTACCTAAAAATTACTAATTCGCCGAACTGTTCTTCATATTCAAAGTTCGGTTACCAAATTCTAGGGTTTTAAAATTTTCTCCTAGCCGAAATCTCTACTGTAACTTTCATTTTCAGTGGTTTTTGATGATTTCTTCAACAAAAACGATTCAAAGGAATGGGTATGAAGGAAATTACCTGCGTATTTTCATTTTGATAGAATCAGACTCCTTGGTTGATGTTGGATGCTTCAATTCGTCTCCCAACTTTGCTTGAAGTTGTTTATCAACTTCAAATTGATTTGGGAGATTCGCTATGCTAGACAGACCCGGACTCAATCCGGGAATTCTTGGTATCTGCTTAGAACGCATTTTTTTTTAAAATTGATTAATCGACGATGAATTTTTTCGAATCGACGATGTATACGAAGAAGATGAGAAGAAGAAGAAGAAGAGGACGATGAAGAAGAAGAATAAAAGAAAAATTATGGTTTTTGAAAATGATTTTAGGTTTTAATTTAGGGGTTAGATTAGTGGGTAGTGGTTAAATTAGTGGGTTATTAGGATTACTTATAACCTTAATTAGGATAAGGGCAGATTAGTCTTCCCTAATCTTTTAGGACACCCCTTAAAATTTAGGGTGGACATTTGAATAACAAAGTAGTCCCCACTATTTTGGGGTAGTCCCAAAACATCGTTCTAGAAAAAAGAAAAGCAAAAAATAGATTTGGGATAGGTATTTTAGTATAGGCAAATTGGGCTTGGAAACTAACCCATGAGCGTAGACAACTTCCTACTCTTGTCAGTTGTCACTTGTCATGGCTTGGCTACGCACCCGTTGGCATTGTGTAAAAACAATAAAATCATAAAGCATAGTACGTACGTGACTTATTGGCTGCTTGCTTTTTGATGGCTACATGAGTTAGACACTTAAAGTGATCAATAACGGCATGCACAGGCTTGCACCCTTTCGGGTCTCCAAACCTTCATCATTGTGAGTCCAGAAAAAGTAAAATACATATTGATAAATTAATTCGCGGTAAATTAATATTTTAGGTAAAATAATAATAAATAATAATAATCATCGGTATTTATCTGTCCAAGCTCTGCGAATCGGGCGAATAAACTGAGTCAACTCAGTTTAATTTTTTCTCATCTTTTTCAATGATTTTTACATTTATCTGTTAATCAATTTGATCTCCGATTAGTTTTCTTTTCAAATCTTTTTACCAATCTGTCAAACTATCTTATGTAACTTTGTTTTGCATTCTCTCCCTCTTTTTCTAAAAGTTTTATTGCATTCTCCGTTTGAATTTTTTAGTTTCAATTTTTATTATGTGTAATGTAACTAATATTTCACTTCTTTCTCTAAAATGTGTTTGCAGATTGAGTTATCTCTACTGGCGTTTGCCTTTCTAAGTGTTGTGATCATGGCGTTTGCCGAGCTTGTTATCTTTCGTTTGATAGATTTGAAAATCATTGTTGGATGCAATGGCAAATGGTGGAAGCAGACCAGAACCGGTAACAACTCGGGGATTCACAGTAATGAAGAGGCCCGCGTCTCGCTCAATTCAATTTTTTTGAAATTCAAAATCACAAGAAATGTTTGTACCCAAAATTACTTTTAGGCACAAAACACGATTGAATCGATGATTTGATGTGAAATTAGAGCAAGAAAACGATAAAAAATAAATAAGAAGACAAGAATTTAATGTGGTTCGGCTGATTATGCCTACGTCCACGGATGAATCCCTTTGGGGAGTGATGTTTTATTGATATAGGAATTACAATGGATTTCTCTGTATTAGCTAGTCTCCCCTTCTTTAGGGTTTAGACCCATGTATTTATATAGTTGTATAGACTTGGCTATTAAGTAACCTGGAATATTCTGGAACTTTCTTCTAGGGTTTCAGGAATAGACCTGTGGAAACGGGTCGCGAGATATGGATCAGCAAACTGGACCAATATATACAGGCTGCCAGGCTTGGGCCGACAGACATTTTCCGTTAATAGTGATGTAGTTAGCCCGTATTGGTACCCAAATATTATGGTACAAACATCGCCCCCTCTTAATCTCCAACGTGTTGTGGGGTTAATAAATTAATTTAAAACCTCTAACCGCCCCCATTCTCTGTTTAGCGTTATGAACCATTCCCCCCCCCGTTGGGTACAACTTATTGTGGTCCGGATCCGGAGTATGGTTGATAGTTCCTTAACACTCATGGGGAACTTAACGTCTCTTTGACTTGTGGTGTAGAAAAAAAACCCTGTTTTAGGGTATACCTAAAACTTTCAGGGCATACGAACCAATAATCCCATATAGGATGCCCTTATAAGGGGTATCCCTTGGGTAGTTCAATTACCTATATACCCTTCAACAGTCTTAATTACTAATCTACCTTTACCTTAATATAAAAACCTAAAATCAGTTTAAAAAAAATTAAAATCAGTTTCACTCACATAATCTCTTCTTCTTCCTCCCTCCCCTACTCTAGCCGAACTCTTCCAAAGAAGAAAAAAAATAATCATTGCGGCGAAACTTTAATCGTCGATTAAACTCAACTATAATGGTTCGTAAAAAGGAAAAAAGCAATGAGTAGGCATTCAAAATCATCTTCTAATCCATCTCTAATCCATCAATTGAAGAAGAAGAACCAAATGAAGATGAAGGCGTAAAAACTGAAATTGAACCACAAAATCATCCAATTGAAGCACCAACTCCGGAAATGAGGATGCATAAGTAAGTTCTACAAACCCATCTCTTTATTTGTTATTTTTCATCGATTGAATAGGTTTAATTTCTGAAAAAACTAGGGGTTTTGACGGTTACAGTATTGGGTTCGGCTCAAAATTGAGTTGAACTTTGAGCCGAACTGTTCTTCATAACAACTTCCTGAAACTGCATATGAACAGTTCGGATTGAAATTTCATCTTAGTTTTAAGCCGAACCTAGTGACAAATAGGGGCGAAGATGGGGTTCGGCGTATTCGATAATACTTATTTTAAGCCGAACAACCCACTGTGTTTATCTATTGGCTTATCTCGGTTGGTTCGGCTTGAAATAATTTTGAATTACAAGACGAACACCTCACTGTGTTTGAGAATCAAATGACAGTTGTTGGGTTCGGCTTATTCGATAGTATTGAGTTTGAGCCGAACCATGTGCGACTAGTTTATAGTGTATATGGAAAAGTCTAGGTTCGGCTGGTTATGATATTTCCATTATAAGCCAAACTATTCTCTGTACTACAAAGAAAAATTAATAGTTAGGTTCGGCTATTACGATATTCACAATATGTTCCAAACCTATAACAAAATAAAGGTTCGGCGGCTAACCATAACACTTGCAGCTAGCCGAACTGTTCATCATTCGTCAATAACCAGGTGGGTTCGGCTGATAAATTTAAGCCGAACATATTCCTGGTTCGCCGAACCATAGTGAAAAAATACAAACTTTTGATGATTTCAAGCTACAAAAGCGAGATTAAACATAAGATTGAAGTTTACCTCTGTATTAGAAGCATTGGGTTCCTCATATATGTATTCATCATTTGGATTTGGCTCATAAAAATCATCATCTTGAGTTTGAGTTTGAGTTTGAACAAATCATTCTCATAATCTAACAAATCAGCCATTTTCGGATCATTGTTGCAATTGATGTGTATTTTCCTAGGTTTTTTAGATGAAGATTAACCCTCCTAATCCATTGAATCAAAATACAAGCTTTTTTCTCACTTTCCCCTTCTCCTTCTCCAAAAAAACCTAACTTTTTTTCTTCCTCAAAAATTTTCATCTACACAAATTTATAACTAAATTATCTTAATCACTAATCATTAGTATTAATCACTAATTAGGATTATTAATAACTAATCATTAGTATTAACACAAACACTAAAAGGACAGATTTGCCATTACTAAAAACATTTGGTTAAGGGGTTATTGATTTTATTATTTACAACTAGTTTTTGTCTTTATTCAGTATGCCCTTAAATTTTTACGTATGCCCTAAAACAGGGTTCTAGAAAAAGGTGTCGTCTCTTGTAGATATATCTCGATCTCTTGCTTTTTGGGCTCCCCAAAATAGGTCCATTAAACTTTCACAAACATTTCTCGTTCCTTGTATGCATCGATCTATGTATGAAGTGAAAGTGGAATTCTGGTGACTCCAAATCTCTTGGTCTTGTATGCATCGATCTTCTTGTTTTCCCTCCCACTACTCAGATGTGAAGTTATATTCAACTTGACTTGTTGTCGCCGTTTCACTGATGACTGATGAGTGTTGGCTCGATATTGATTTTTCCTCATAATCTTAATCTTACTGGATCTTCATGTATATATTAACTACGAGGAGGAAATGATACATCTCACAAATAACCTCGTCCATGCAAGCACTCGCAGCCTCTTGTATATACTGATTTGATGTGTATACGTATCTTATTCGCAAAAATGGATCCTTCAACTTCCGATATTAATATTGACCTTGAATAATTTAGACGATTCAAATCCAAATGCCAATAAGCTTTGTATGGAAGGAACTGGAACGAGGTTCAACATTCCAAAGATCGTCAAAATCACTAAGATTAAGAAAATGACTGATCCGGTAGGTGAAGACGAGGTGGTAGCTAGTCTTTACCAGCCTCATTGTGATCTTCCAATGCCCATGGATCTTTTACTTGTGCGCTTCTTAATGTATGGGGGATAACAATTCCACAAATGCATCCTCGGATTTGTCTTTACGCTGAAACGGGACTTTCCATTTCTAACACCTATCTTCATTTGGTACCACCCGAGACGTGTCTGGAGGTTTATATCTCTAGTAAGCTGGCAAGTTATAGGTGTCCCTTGGAAAATCTTGTCTTGTGAATGGAAAGACAGAAATTCAAGATTCCGGCTCACGGGTTCCCCAAACGCTATATGCTTTGATAGTTGGCAGATACAGTAATCGATCGCGATCTCGTAGCCGACACCGAGAGAAATGACAGTATAAAGCAATTCTTCCATTTAGTAGTTTATTCGTCGTCTCTTTCCAACGAGAATAGCGTTATAACAGAGATTTGAATGCAAATGAGATCTCACTCCCGACCAACGCTATCCCTCTTAATCGAAGGCCAGTCATTGATTCCAACTCCGATAGCGATGACCGCAGCTCTTCCGAAGTTACAAACACGAACCCACTGGATACCCACTGATGCCAAGAGTCATCTTCTTCTTCTAGTATGATGTGACTCCCTCCAAACCACTACAAGATTTTGCCAATCAGGGATAAATCCTCGGGTATCCGTCGTCTTGACACATGCACAGGTGAGGTGAAGCTCAAGAGGCTTCGCATCCCGTCGTCATCTGCAAAGGTCTCTTTTGAGCAAAACTTTTAACCTCCAGATGTTATGTCCGGGAAGGTGTGTAGCCTTTACGTCATAGCATCCTAGCGATCAATAACGTAAAATACACATATGAAGATCCAATCTTTGTTGGCACTGCCACTGGCTTTGTCGTTCCTCTCCGAAAGAACAATGAGAGTGAGAGTCATGAAGGCTTTTGAAATGGTGACAGTTCAGAAAAATTTCTTGAGGACGAACCCCCAAGTGTGGCTCTTACTGTTGCTCGGTGCTTCTTCCACCAAGGGTGAATGAATCCAAGATATCGCATTCCTGAACTTCTGAGAACTGCCTCATTTTCGGCTCTTACCGGTATGTCTTTCTTTGATAAACTGATGCCTTATTCTTGTAAAATTCAATGTTTGTGCAGTTGACTTTTAGCTTCCTGGAATGACTATTACCTTGATAGTCATTTGTTGCTAGCCTGATAATATGCGCTCTTGAGCTTCCAAAGTTAATAAAGAACAGAATGGCGTGGATCCATTATCCACCTCCAACAATGCTCGATTACCCCCAAATTCACTGCCCAGAACCACTCGGACAATACAACCAAAAAAGAAAAGGACCCCGGATCTGTTTCTCCACCTTGTTCATACGGCACTGGTGTGTTTGAAGATGCGGTTACAAATTAAGGCCATGGACTTGAGGGTAGTAACTCCCACAAGGGATCACATTTGGAGGATGATGAGCAACAGTTGTACTTTCTCTACTCACGAAATATATGAGAACTACTTCAATCAGGTAAATCACAGATCTTATTCTTCCCTGGTCGCTACGTAGTGCATAGTCGATAACTTGACTTGAAGTTGTGATAGGAGTGAACTCGATACAGCCGGTGACATTTGGTGTAGTTACTCCCCGGAGACTTTTCTGTTTGTTAATTGTTCTCTTGGAAGTAGCTGATAAGTTTACTAGCTTGTTTTCAGAAAGTAGAAGTAGAAGACAAACAAATCTTGTAATGTGATCATTGTGCACATTTATCCATAGTAGTATAGTCGCCCCCACTAGTATATACGAGGGAATTCGATGTCGGACACTCGTTTATGCTAGTAATTTCGGTTCTTCCACATATCACGTTGGTGCTCTTTCAGACTAACGGGATAATAATTTTGGTGTTGATGGCAGTGACGGGCCATAGTCAACAACTTCTACGAACTCCAAAATGGGGTAAGTTGCTGGAGAGTCTCTTTAACAGCATTTCGAAAGAATTTTGAACTCGATCATGTTGTGGACAGAAAACCAACCCAACAATTTCCACGAACATAGTTATAGAATCTTAAACGAACCTCGATATCGTTGTGGATCAAAAATCAACACAATAACTTCCCCGAACTCAGCTATAAAAGCTTAAACGAACCTCGATCTCGTTGTGGATGAAAAATCAACACACTAACTTTCACGAACTTAGCCATGAAATCTTAAACGAACTTGGTATGATATATTTTTTTACGCCGAAGTGCTGCATATCTGATATTTTTTACGCCGAACTTATCCACAAGTAACGCAACAATTAACGATCGGTGGTATTGACTCTGATTAATTCGGCTGCATCGTGAGGGTATGGACGCAACTTTCCAACTCTTAACTCCTTCATAGTCTTCTATTTACTTTTTCAATGTTATCACAAAAACTCTCTTGACGTGTTGCTGCTGCAATACATGACCAGTATCATGGTCTAAGTCGTGCTGGATGCCGAGTTGCTGATGAATTTGAGCTGACCTTCTTCGCGTAGAAATTGATAATTAATGGAAATGACACGAACATTTTCATCATCTGTAACAAGCTTTTGCATGTCTTCGCGAGATAAACATTTGTTCTTAATTTATGTGATAAGTTGATGCCACGCCGTTCACGGGTTAATCCAGGTGAATATAATCAAAGTACGGATTGAAATTAAGTTTTGAGCTCTGACCTTTCTTAAATCCTGTTCTCAAGATATTCACTTCCTAAAGAACTGGCTGAGTACCAATAGCGACGTAGCGATCCCTTCATAAATAGATGAAGTAAGAATGAATACGACAGCTTCAAATGCTCCATTGCGGTCTATGTAAGTAGATTTGATGATTCCAAACTGTTTCAATAGTATTCTACCATCACAGTGGATAGTTGATCACTGAACAATAACCCGTACAAGACCCGACTACCCACTTGTTTATCGAACCTAAACAATGTGCAGGTGAGTGAGTTTTGCATTTAGGTGTCACGCGACTCGCCCCCAAGCATGCTGTTGGGAGTGTCACGCAACTCCCACCAAAGAATTTTTGTTTACGCCAAGGTGTTACATACCTCGCCCCCAAGTGTTGGAGTGATACGTAACTCGCCCCCAGCAAGTATCATGCTGTTAAATGCTCGCACAAGGGTGCACCTCCTTGCTGCATCTAGCTGGCACATGAATTGAAAATTTGAGTTTTCTGCTACCTTGAATTCGCGCAGGGGGCCAATTCCACTATTCAAGGTTCGCGCAGAATTGACAGAGCTTGAGTAGGACTAAGATCGCTACAGCTCTTAATATGCGCAGGAAGACTAATTCTACTGCTAGAACTCGTGTAGGACTCGAACAGTCGCTACTGTTCTCAGCTCGCGTAGAAATGCTTCAACCATACTGTCAGAACTCGCGTAGGACTCGAACCGTCGCAACTGTTCCTAAACAGCATATGTTTGAATTAGTGCTGAATTCCAATATTCTTTATGGGCAAGATTGGAGCTAAATTTCATCTGCACTGGTTCACTTTTTGCATTAAAATCATTAGTATCTTAATCACAAAATATAGAAATAGAGACCAAAATCCCATATTATCCTCGATAATATAAGCTATAAGCTCCGCTATCTGCAAGGATAAAGGCGTATAGTGTTGTGCTTATTTCATTTGCACGGTCGCCCTGTAGGTTACCCAAATGCGAACATATACTGCACATTTTTGGTAAGGCACAATATACGGTTACACTAAAATAAAAGTAGTGTAATTAAATGGAATGGACTCACAGTGGTGAATTCTCACTCGAATAGCTCATTAAAAGCTATCACCGTCGAGTTTTGCTGTGATCTCAGTTTAGCATCCGTTGTCCAGTTGTCCACAACCGAAAGAATCGAGCCCAAGATCCTTGTATGATGGGATTTGATTTTAGAGCACCGGACGGTGATTCTTTTTCTTGCTTGCTGTGAAGAGCTTTGTACACAATTCGCAGGGAATCTGGGTGTTCCAATCGTACAAAGAATGGGTGCTCATCTCGATGTGTTGTTAGTCCGCGGCTGTGTGTAGTGGACTAGGAGGTCCTACTCATGTGCAAGACGCCTATTTCCGCCTTGATTTTGCTTCTTAATGATGGCACCTGTTTCAGTTGCTTTTGTCGTTAAACTCGAGATTGAGCGGATCTTGTAGGTCTTTTGATCCGGATTCCTTAGTGTGAAGATGCAAAACAAAGGTTCCAGCTTCCCCGGTGCGTTCACAGCTACACTTTCATGCAAAAGTATAAAAAAATTGATGAGCCTACAAGTGCATACAGATGTACAGACTTGTGTCGTTGGGCCTTTATTGGACTGCAGCTGGTTTTGGGTGTTGTGTGTTATCTCTCACACATTTCTTATATGGTAGAACTGTGCTGCTTATATCTGCCATAGTTGTAGCCACTGCTGTTGTGTCCGATATTTCTCGTGGCTAGACGCGCTTCGAGCTATTGCGGTACTCCCTCTACTTTCCGTCCCTCTGTTAAGTGCATGTCTTGGCGTTGTGCTACAGCTTCTGAGATAAAGGTTCAGTATAGAGTTACATTCTTCCAGACATTGCCCACGTCTATGAAATTAATCTTGTACTGCTTGCATAAATGTGGCTTATACGGCAGGATGATCACCCAACAGACTGTCTCTGGCATCCGCTATACTCTCTCAAGTTTTCATCGTTGGTCGTCCATCGCTTGCAAGGGAAACGTTAGGGACCTGTGCTGTGCTCCCGTTGCCAGCATAGATGAGAGAAGGAGACGAGCTTAGTGCGTCTGTGATCATTCGCTTATACTGCTTGCTGAAATTTTGAAGTCTCCTTTCGGTGATGTAATGTGCAGATTGTTTGATGAATGTATAAATTATCGGCTTCCTCATCAGATTTTGTTGTTGAAGTAAACTGGTGCAGCGTTGGTCGATCTCTAATCTCTGACCTGAAGCACCAGACTTGTGTGTCCCGCATTGCAAATCACACCTCGTGGCCATTAAATCATATCCCTGATAAGGAATAGAAAACATCGATAGATCGCAGATTAGCATCAGTCTTCAGGGATAGGGATAGGGCACTTCTTCCTCTACGAGGCTGCGACCGTTTGATGATTCGCTGGCCCATCAACTTCGTCCGTTCAGCCGTGATGGGATGGGGATGTGAATCTTCTCTTTTAGTGCTCCGGTTCCTCAAATTGCAACTTTTTCCATGGTTTCAAGACTGATCTATGATATCAGTAATCACACATGAAACAAGGGATGAATCTTGTCTGTGTTCCGGGGAGATGGTGGATGCGGTCTGCAATACAGAGCTTGCCCATGTATTGACCTGTTTTGGTGGTATACTGCTGAGATTGCTTCATCAAAGTACAAATTACAGGGCAGCAAGTATAGCGCTTCCATGTCAAATTCCGTGTTGATAGCCAGACTCAAGATAGCGAGCACAATCGGCCTCATCCGTAAAATTACCCAGTTTGTTGTGATTCTTTTCACCATGAAAGACGAGTGCTTTCTGTAATCACACCGTCCATGCGCCATTTTTAATGCTTTAGTGGAAGCCAGGCAGTTTTCCTTAGGATGCTTTTGTGCTCTCGGCTTGGGAGATGCTCAGTTTGTACTCAGTGAAATATCAAGCACAAGATTAAGTCAGAAAAATGGCTTAAAACAACCACTGAACAGTTTAACAAAGTGCTGCATATAGCAGCGTTAAAGTAATAAAGCAAAAGATTCCAATCACGTTATGACTTGTATCTTTAAACAATTTGGCAAACACATGATGGTATCTGATCACTACTATAATTAAAATTAAAATGGATGAAAGGCAAAAAGATGCGCAAACCCATTAAAGACGGGATGGGGAAGGAGTGAAAGTGTGGATTCCGTCTGTAATTGATTGACAACAATAGACCATTAAGAGCATCACTTTTTGATGTTGCAAGACTTCATCCTCGACTGTTTTTCTGAACCCTAATTATTATTATCTTTTTCTCTGCTGATTTCTCCGCACTCTTCTCACCAGAAAAGCATGATCGTTTTAACGATTCCCCTTAGTAGGCGCTAATGTTTGTACCCAAAATTACTTTTAGGCACAAAACACGATTGAATCGATGATTTGATGTGAAATTAGGGTCTAGAAAACGATAAAAAATAAATAAGAAGACAAGAATTTAACGTGGTTGGGCTGATTATGCCTACGTCCACGGATGAATCCCCCTGGGGAGTGATGTTTTATTGATATAGGAATTACAATGGATTTTCTGTATTAGCTAGTCTCCCCTTCTTTAGGGTTAAGACCCATGTATTTATATAGTTGTATAGACTTGGCTATTAAGTAACCTGGAATATTCTAGAACTTTCTTCTAGGGTTTCAGGAATAGACCGGTGGAAACGGGCCGCGAGATATGGATCAACAAACTGGATCAATATATACAGGCTGCCAGGCTTGGGCCGACATACATTTTCCGTTAATAGTGATGTAGTTAGCCCGTATTGGTACCCAAATATTATGGTACAAACAAGAAACTTTCCCAAAATCAGTTACCTAATTTTACTCTGGTCAATAGCCAGCTGCAGTGCTTTCCTTATGAAGAAAGATTTTCATCAATCCCATTTCAACAAATATAGCCACAATATATGGATCTATAATTATCAAAAATATACTCCTAACCATAGCACCTATTTATCAAATCTTTTCTATACACATAGCAGAATCACTGAAACTTTCTTCAGTACAATCATGGAAGGGGAAGGTTAAAATCAAGTAGGACAGCTAGTTAACAAGTTCAAAAAAGCTGCACTAGATTTAGGTGATACCTCTGAGATTGTGACCTTTTCACAAGTAGCTGACAATGAAGGAGAGGAAAACACAACTTGGGAAGCCAGTGCTATTGGAAAGGTGATTATTGAAAGAAGAATAAAAGCTGAGACAGTAGAAAAGTTCATTGGTTTTACATGGCCTTTCATGACATCAGAGGATGTAAGAATCATTGAAGATGATCCAAACATAATGATTCTTAAGTTTAGTAATTGGTCCTTGCGGAACAAAGTTATAGATGAAAGACCTTAGAGCATCAACAAACATCTCTTAGTAGTGCATGACTACATTCTAGATATGATCTACACAGAAGAAACACACTGGGGTTTTCAGCAGTTCTGGCTACAACTGAAGTTTCTATTGCTTGAACATATGAATGTAGCATCAGTTACAAAAATAGGTGAAATTATGGGTCAGGTCACTGCTATAGAGCCAAAGGATGCTAATCCTGTTGGCAGTGACCCTGTCAAAGTATGTGTCAACATTGATCTTACCAATCCACTAATAAGAGGGGCAAAAGTTGTAACTAATGCAGGAGTCACACGCTGGATCAAATTCTTCTATGAAAGATAGTCAAGTGGTATATGCACAGAGTGCTATGTTATCAAGCATTGCAAAGGAGCATGTAAAGATGCAAAAATTTATCTGGAGAAAGCTCATGAAAAGCCATATTTTTTTGGTAACCTGAACAATGTGAGAAAGAGAATTGTCATTAATTCTACAAGTAAGGCTCCTACATCTAAGAAGAATAACAAAGCAATGGTGAAAACATCAGTTTTTTTACCATCTAAAGATGGTGTGACTATCAACTTGGACTTCTTACTCACTAAGGCAGCAGAAAAAGAAGGAGATGAAGCTAATAGATTGGGAAAGGGCCTAGAACAGCTGAAGATTATCTCAATAAGACACAAGATGACAACTTTGAATCCAATATTGCCATCAAAAATCCTAACACTGATTCTCAGGCAGCTCACAGGGTTACCACCAGAGATAACCAGGAAGCAAATGCAGGAAAAGAGAATCAGGTAATAACCTTACACATATTCAATCATTTTCTCAATTTAGAATTTTCTAAAACTGCTTATATCATTTTTTACTTTATTATCAGTTGTGGTTTACAAGCCTTTCTGAAATTTCCGTCTTTTCAATTTTGTGATACCACTAGCGGCTTTTTCTTATTTTCTTAGTTGTAAATATGAAAATAATCTCTTGGAATGTTCAAGGTTTTAAGATCTCTTCAACCAGAAATCATTTGAGTGACCTCATTAGAACTCAAGACCCTGATATTATATTTCTGTGTGAAACTAAAATAAGCCAGAAAAAATGTAAACCACTTCTAAAGCAATATCAATACCCAAACTGTGCTTTCATAGAACCTATGGGTCTCTCAGGTGGTCTAGTTCTTCTTTGGAAACATGGCTTTACTTGTGATGTAGTTGACACTTACTGCAACATGTTTAATGTTATAGTTCAGGCAGATCCTAGTAAGCCGAAAATTCTTATGACATGTATGTATGGTTACTCTAATCATTCTAAGAAAAAAGTGGAATGGAGTTTTATTCACCAGATTAGTAAAAATAACAGTAATCCTTGGATTGTCTTAGGTGATTTAAACTTTCACATTATTGATAATGATGTAGGAACTTCTTCCTTTTCTGATGGTTGGGTAAACAATATAGTATCTAATAGTGGATTAAAAAACATATTCTTCATTGGTAAGGATTATACTTGGACTAATAACAATATGGGAACTGGTACTTTGAGAAGCAGAATTGATATCGCTCTAGGCAATGGAAATTGGACTTTAAACTTCCCTAATTCTAGGCTGATTCACCTTACTCAACTAGGTAGTGACCATAGTCCAATACTATTAAACACTGATATCACCATCCCAAAATGTTGGAAACCTTTCAAATTTTTCTTAACCTGGCTGAATGATGAATCATGCTCCCTTGTTATTGCTAATGCTTGGAAATCTAGTTTTACTGGCTCACCAACTTTTCAGCTTGTTAATAAATTGCATACTGCAAGAAGAGATCTCTCTTTGGGAATAGAGAACATTTTGGCAACATCAATAAGAAAGTGGATAATCTTCAGAATGAGCTACAACAACTCCAGGAACTCCCTCCAGATCCAACAGTTAACAATGCAATCATTAATGTCAACAATGAGCTGAGCAAGTGGCACACAATCAAAAGTGAATTTTATCAGCAAAAATCAAGGGATCATTTCATTAAAGACATGGATACAAACAACAAGTATTTCCATACAAAGGTCAACAAAAGAAAATCAAGAAATAACATAGATTCTATACAAGATCATAACAATATCTGGCTGCATACAAGGGAGCAAGTTTCTCAACATCTCACTCAGCACTTCAAAAACATTAGTACTTCCAGCAATCCAATTATTGAAGAGAGGCTTTATCTAAATCTTCCCACAATTATTTCAGAAGAAGATTCTTTGACTTTCACCAGAATTCCAACCGATGAAGAGATATTTTCTACTCTCAAAAGCATGGAGAATTGGAGCTCCCCTGTACCTGAAGGATTCCAAGCAGGAGTTTACAAAAGTCAATGGTGCATTGTAGGAGATGATGTCTGTCTGATGGTCAAGAAGTTTTTTGAAACCAAACACATTCTTAAGCAGATTAACAAAACTTACATCTCTTTAATTCCTAAAAAGAATAAATGTATTTGTGCAGCATATTACAAGCTAATTGGCCTGTGTAATACTTCTTACAAGATAATTTCAAAGGTTTTGGTCAGCAGGATGAAGCCTCTCATGGAAAAGATTATTTCTCCTTATCAAGCTGCATATGTTTCTGGAAGACTAATCAGTGACAATACTGTCATTTCTCAGGAGATTATTCACTCTATGAAGAAAAAAAAGAGGTGAAACAGGTTGGATGGTAATGAAGCTTGATATGTCAAAGGCTTTTGACAGGTTAGAGTGGTCTTTTTTGATGAAAGTAATCTCTTACCTTGGTTTTAGTGATGATTTCTGTGATTTAATATATCAATGCATAAGCACTACTCAATTATAAGTCATGCTTAATGGGTCTCCATGTGAAGAATTCACTCCTACTAGAGGTATTAGACAAGGTGATCCCCTGTCACCTTATCTATTCATTCTAGCCATGGAGTTTCTATCAAGGCAACTTATCAATGCTCAGCAAGAAAATTAAATTAAAGGTATTAAAGTGGCTGCATTATCACCAGCCATTAATCATTTTCTTTTTGCAGATGATTGCTTGATCTTTACTCAAGAAAATATTTCTTCAGTTAACAATTTTATTGGAGTTACTTCATGATTTTAGCTCCCAATCAGGACAAGTTGTAAATTTTGAGAAGAGTGTTGTTCATTTTAGCAAAAAAACAAAGTCAGAAGTTGTAGAAACCATCAGACAAATACTTGGAGTCAAATCTATGAATGCTAAAAAAAAATATCTTGGCTCACCACTCATCCTTGGACATTCAAAGCAAGAGTCATTCAAGAGCATTAAAGAAAACTTTGAATCCAGATTCTCTACATTGTATTCTATCTGTCTTTCTCAAGCAGGCAGAGCTACTATGATCAAGCATGTTCTTAATGTTGTTCCTATTTATCAGATGGGAACTTTCAAGATTCCAGACAATGTTCTTAAGCAGCTGACAAGCATAGAGAGGAAATTCTTCTGGGGATATTATAACAACAAAGGGCATAATCCAATAGCTTGGTTAAACATTTGCAGGCCTACTGAAATGGGGGGATTGTCTTTGAGAGACTTGGAGAAACTCAATTTGGCTATGCTACCAAAATTGCCCTGGAGAATATGCAGTGAACCTGACAGTTTAATGGCTCAAATTCTTGGCAGTAAGTACTTCAGAACTGGTGACTTAATTCATCAAAGTGTTTCAGTAAAAAAATGATCATACACCTGGAATGGCATTTCAAAAGGTCTACAGATTGTATAGAAAAATTATTTCACGGAAATCAACAACGGCAGAAAAACAAAAATATGGAAAGATAGGTGGATTCCTGGTATGTCTCATCCTCCTACTCCAAAGAATGAGTTTTTCAGATTCTGTGAATATGTTGAAGAACTAATGCTTTAGGATACTGCACAATGGAATATCAGTCTTCTATCTGTTTTATTTGATGCTGATGTCTCCCTTAGAATTCAAGCACTCTATATAGATAACAGCAAAAATAATAACATGATTTGGATGCTAGCAAAGGATGGTAAATTTTCTGTTAAAAGTACATACAAAATGCTGACATTCAATGACAGTGAAGTCCAAGTTAATGGAATGACAGTAAACAAGAAGATCTGGAAAGCTCTGTGGAGTAGTAAAGTTGCAAAGCGTATTAAACTATTTTCTTGGAATTGTATAAGGGGTTTAAATTCCACTAAATATAAGAGAGCAGCATACAATACAAGCTTGGATACTACCTGTGATATCTGTAGTTGTCATGAAGAGACTATGCAGCATATTATTTTTTAGTGTAGACATGCCAGAGATGTAGGGAGAGGCATTGATATTAACATTGATGCAGTCAAAGCCAATTGCAACTCAGTCTCAGAGTTGGTCATTAGCTGGTTCACTGCTTCTAACTATAATGAAGATGAAAAATGGATTTATTCACTAATGATTGGAGCTTGGATACTATGGAAAGACAGATGTGATGTAGTTTTCCAGGGAGTATCTCTAAACTCACATAATTTTGTGCATAAAATACACTATCACCTGGCTTCTCATATGCATGATAATAATACTACTCTATCCACAATTCATGATTGTATTATTTTTTCTGCATGGAAACCTCCTATAGAGGGTGTTATTAAGTTCAATATTGATGGTTCATTTGATCACCATACTAACCAGTTCGGAATTGGTGTTGTTATCCGTTACTACTCAGGTAGCTGCCTTGGAATCAAAAGAACTTATGGAGATAGAGCATTATACCCGGAGGCTGTGGAGTGTTTGGCAGTGCGTGAAGCATTACACTGGGCAAGGAGATTGAATCACTCAAAAATTCAAATAGAGGCAGATGCAAAGCTGGTTATACAATCCATTAATGGGCAGACACTCCTTTTACAATGGGAAAATAGAAATCTAATAAAAGAGATCAAACATTTAATCTCGAGTTGTACTTCATGTTCTTTTAATTTTGTTAGTAGAGATGATAATCAGGTGGCTGATGCTTTAGCTAAATCAGCCAGATGAGAACTCCAGTCAGTTTGAACCTTCTATTTGTAATCTCCATATAGGAGATCAAAATTTCATTCATTAATAAAATAAAAATCTAGTTATCAAAAATAAAATAAAAAAGTAAAAAAATAAAAAAATTGGTCCCAACTATTGGGCCAGGCTAAATTTTAACTTCATAAATTACCAACTTCACTAAAATGATAATAAAAAAATTGGTCTCGAAGGTACAAAATTATAGTAGTTCACTGTAGCTACACCACTGTGTACTCACCATTTTTAACCACAAATTATCCTACACACAGATTGCCCAAAACAGGAGTAAAAACGTTACTGCAGCATCTGGGACTTTTTACAGCCGCTAGTGATAACAACTCAATTTCCGGTTCTTCGATATTCGGCTCTTCAAACTGATTCATTTGCTTTACTCTTTCAACACCAAAAAAAGATTCCCAATTCCTTAAATCCTCCATTTCTTATAAACCCTAGATTGAGTTTCTAAGATTTCTCTAAACCGTCCTCTCTGAAGAATCATCTTTGTTTCTTCCACTTGGGTTTCAACATTCATTGATTCATGGAGTATTTCAAGTTTCTCCCCGTGGAAATCATATTAGAGATTCTAACTGGTTTACCAACAGAATCTTTTCTGGAATGCAAATTGGTAAGTAAAACCTGGAGAAATCTTGTTCGTCATCCATCATTCTCCAAGATGCACTTCCGCCGTTATCTCTCAAATCCTGATTCTGATTTTGGTAAGTTGAGTTTTCTTGCTTTGACTCATACTGAAATTGGGAATAAGGAGAGTTTTCAGTATTTTGAGTATAATGAAGATAATGAATCAACACCCATTGAAAGAATTAGGATGATTAATTTAACAACTCAATTTAGTGACACTAAAATTCCTGGTTCATGTAATGACTTGATATGTCTTTCTGGAGGCACATCTTTGGCAGTACGACCTCATTTTATATGTAACCCCATCACCAAAGAATATGTTGTGCTTCCAGAAATTAAGATAAATTGTGATGTTGATCAGTATATCGTCTGCATGAGCGGATTTGGTTATCTTTCTTCGACCAACGAGTACAAAGTTGTTGCAAATGTTGAAGAATACTCGTCTTCTAGAAGTCCATATATATACTCTAGGCAGTGGGCTTGGATGGAGAAACATTGGAAGCTTCAACTGTTGTATCAACAACTCTTCTTGGCAACACGGACAAGGTAGCTTTGCTAACGAAGCTTTTTATTGGATGAAGCTGAAGAACAATCAACTCGAAATCCTTAACTTTGATTTGGCCGAGGAAATCTAGTCTGAAAATCTTTCCACACCCCCATCACCACCAGGAAGTTAGATTTTTGGTAACAGTATGGGTTTTTGTTTTTTGCTATATGTTTAATTGTCGAAGGTATCCTATGTTATGACGTGTGGTTATATAAAAAGAAGAATGACAATCATGACATGAAAGGTCAGGGTGAGGTACATCAGTCATTCATTTGGAGTAAAGAGTTTAGGGTTTATGATGTCAAATTATTGGCGAGGACAAAGAGTGATGGTGTTTTATGCCTCTGGGATAAGTATCTCAAATTTTACGACCTAAAAGCCTCAACCTCTAAATGGCTTGTGAATTTGAAAAAAGTGGTAGTTCAAGTATTACCTCACAATAATACCTTAGTTTCGTTGAAGGAATTAGGGGAAGAAGATACAAAAATAATGGAGTTAATAGAAGTTGAGGAGACTAGGAGCTATGATCAGCCTTTGCTGCAGCTATAGGAGGATGACATCCCTACGTACACTCTTATATACTGGTAATCTCCGTTGAGTTTCTGAAGCAATATTCATATCATTTTATAGACTTGTAAGTTCCATTTTGAATTTGGATAAGTAACTTTTGTGTGACATATGTATACATAGATTATTTTTATTTTTATTCCGTCTTTATATCACTGATCCAACTTTATTATGGGTGTTTTTTTTATGATAGTTAATCTCTATTGCTTTACTAAGAGTGCATTATTTTAGTGACACAACCCTATTTCAAAGTAGCATGTGCAGTTAAAATCATAAACTTTAGTAGGAAACTGCTTTGAAGTTTGTCTTCATCCATCAAAACTTTTATAGGAATATGAGAGTCAAGCATGCACGGTTCTCTGTGATAGCTAACATGATTTACGTTTCCGTTCTGTCATTAATTAATTGTTTCTCGTCAATAGTGAAAAATCGGGTTTTAAACCCACATCCCCGACCTTCAATGGTGGTCAATAGACCATAGACCGGTCAAAGCGGTCTCAGATATAGAAAAATATCCGGTGTACATCCTGGAGTGCCTAAGTTGGTAATTTACTATGACTAGTGAACCTATTTTTTCCTAGGGTTCAATTTTCTAGGCGCCCATTATCATTATCCCTTCAGCTTCATATCTCTATTATTTCTCTCTCACCTCGGCTCATCTCTTTTTTTTTCTCGCAGTAACACCTCACCTCTTTCTTTTTCTCTCTGAAAGTTTACACAATTTCTCACGACCGAGCTCGAAATTCTTTCAATCAGATTACTTGAACAAATCTTTTCAATTAAAAGTAAATTTCGTAAAACCCTAATTTGCTCTTCAGCTCTACTATGCTGTTTGGGTTTGAAGATTCAACATAAACAGGTAATAACAACCATTTTCTTCTCCATTTCTCCAGACCCGTCTGTATTATGTTTGACTGAATTCTATTTTCTTCGATCAAAATCACTTCAACCATTTTCTTTGAAAACGTAATCTTGCCCCTTTCATTTTTTCTTTGTTGATTTGGTTTGTAGGGTTTTAAATCTCTTCTGATTTTTGTCGTAGGATTTATTATAAGACCAATTATCATCTTCGGTTAAACTTCTCAACATTTTCAGGTATAACTACTACACCATTTTTATCTGATTTGATTTTTCTTTGTTTTCAAAGTTATTCATTTGGTGTTGATATGTTATTATGGATGTACCCAAGGCTCATATTTCAAATGTTTACTGAATTTTATTTTGCTTGGTGTTAGGGAGGTACAAATCCCCTGAAAATTATGTACCAGTTCACTAAGGTGTGATAAACAAAAGGGTTCATATAAGATGCAAGTCTACTAACTCTGTTGAAGAAATCTGAGGTTTGGTTTTCAACTTTTCTGCTCCTTTTTATTTAGGGGTTTTCCTGAAATGATGGAGGTTTCACATTAATGATTTTGCTACTATTTTCTTTGTAAGTTGTTGTTATTGTTGTGTTTATGTTTTGTTTAGAGCATATAGGATATGATTGGATATGATACAATAGGATTGTTTCTTTTAACCACAAAGTAGTCTTACTTCTTTGATGGTTTTACTACTATAAACAAGCTATGGAAGGATCCCCTGCTTGTGATTTGTTATAGTATGGAATGGGTACTAAAGGTGGTGGTGGTGCTGCTGATTTGTAGCAACACCGGAGCTGGTAATGAAGATGGTGGTGGAGGTGACTTGGTACTTGACGTGGTTAAGTCATATATGAAACATGTCCATATAGGAATCTACACACTATCGTGGTATGATATCATAATCATGTATCTAAAACGTATCTGTTATTGACCAATACTACAATTAGAAAGTGATAAACTCTTTTGTTTCAGGTTAATGCATTCAGAGAAGAGCTCTTTCCTTAGCTCTTGATGTTACAAAAATGTAGTTCTTCATATTTTCTTAGTGAACATATTTTTTATTGGAAATTTGTACCGACTTATAATTTTATTGCACAAGTCTTCTTGTTAGTTTACTGGTGGCATGTCTGAATTTTTCGAAGATAAAACTTAGGTTTCCTCTGGAGTTATAGCTATAGGGTTATCTGTACTCAAATCGGTAGTCTATATTTTGATTTGTGAAGTTGTACTGAAATATGTTTTTTCAATTTTTATGCTGGTTAACAACAGCTCTGGACAAGCTCAGGGACCTGGAGGAGGAGGAGGAGTAGAGACGCAGACACTAACAACCAACGATGGCCTAGCCTATCTCAAAGATGTAAAGGACATGTTTCAGGTTAGGAGGGACAAAAATGATGAGTTCCTGGAAGTTATGAAAGATTTTAAGGCTCAAAGGCTCAAAGGCTCAAAGGTCTGATTGTCTTTCGGTATACTTGTTTTAAATTCCACAAAATGCATTCTTGGGGTGTTTTAAGGGCGAAAATTTACTATTTTCCTTTCATTATTTTTTATTGCTTTCAGAATTGACAGAACAGGGGTTATACCTAGGGTGAAGGATTTATTTAAAGAGCATAGAAACCTTATTTTGGGTTTCAATACCTTTTTACCTAAAGGTTATGAGATAATCCTCCCACTTGAGGACAAGCAACCACCAAAAAAACCTATAGAATTTGATGAAGCCATTAACTTCGTTAACAAAATAAAGGTAACAAATTTGAAGTTAGTTGATTTTTGTAGATTGTTTTAGTTTTTATCTGGGGTTTTTCATCTAACTGATATTTTTTTATCTTCAGACACAATTCAAAGATGATGACTAGGTTTACAAATCTTTCCTAGATATACTGAATATGTACCGGAAAGAAAACAAGTCCATCGATGAGGTTTATGCCCAGGTAAATATTTCTTTTCGCACTTGGTCTTAAAACAAGACTTAGTTGTGCTGAAGTGAACTCCTGAATATTTACTAGAAACTGAAGTTTTATTCTTGCAGGTAGCTGATCTTTTCCACCATCATCAAGAACTGCTCAAGGAATTCAAACATTTCCTTCCAGACACAGACTCTACACAGCATGCTCCATCGGGCAGAAATTTATCTTTTCCTCGACCTCATGAGAGAAGCTCTGCTGTTACTGCTTCAAGGCAATTGCATGGGGACAAGGTAACTTTCTGAATCTTCACTCTAAATTTGTTGTATGCTTTCTGAATCCTCAAGCTAGTGTTTTGTTTACTTGCAATACCAGCAGAGGGAAAGAACCACAACATATCATGCTGAGCGTGATCTAAGTGTGGACCGACCTGATCCTGACCATGAAAAAGTAATGGGCAAGGAACGTCGGAGATGTCCCCACAAGGAGAAGGAGATAGTGATAGAAGAGATCGTGATCGTGTTGATAAGGATCTTGAGCACAAACGAAAGTCTAGGAGGGGTGAAGACACCAATGATCCTTTTCTCCAAGATGGGAAAGGTCCATATGATGACAAAACTGCCTTAAAGAGTGAGACATTGGATATGCATTTTTTTTTAGTAGATATGGCTTATTTTAGCTACTATTTATTTAATCCTGGTGGAGGATGAAATGTATATTTTCCTACTTCAGTTTGACATATAATACTGATGAGCATACTGAGATGCTCATATTGCTTTCTATTTAAATATCGCAGGTGCTTACACCCCAAGAGTTTTTGTTCTTTGAAAAAAGTCAAGGAGACGCTAGGCAATTCTGGTTTATACCAAGAATACCTTAAATGCCTGAACATGGTGTGGAAAGCCAGTTTGAAGAATTAGAAAAAATCCTGATATACTATCATTGCAACTCCTGGTAGGCTGTTGCATCATTTGTCAGAGATTGATGACATGTCCTTGCGCACTGTAGAATATATATAATTTGCTGAAGCTGATTCTCTTTTTGGCATGGAATTTGATGAGCAGTTTCATAGTATCCAGACACAGTTAAGTGAAACCTGTCAAACATTGCTCTTTAGTGCAACCTTACTATCCATTTTATGAGTTTTAACTTCAGTGTCCCCAGCTTATTACATATGAAAAGGGAATAAGGAGATCATGTACCCTTCATTATTTTATTATCACATTTCTTAATGTTCCTTGATTTTTTTCACTTGTTGAAGATTTTCTACTTTGCTTATCCTCTAATCATTTCGTTTTTGATGAAATTATATTACATTTCCTGACTAACTAAAACATTTTTTTTTCTGTAGATAGGCTGTCTCAATTGAGGGCATGGGTGGTGTACATCATTTATACGAGGCTCTGCAGGTTGAAAACCTCACTATCAAATGCCACATAGAGAGGCAGGAGATACACTCAGTCAATTTGTTAAGTTTTTATCCGGTAAGATCCTTGGGTGATAACTATTAATAGATGTATTATGTCATGTTTCTTAAGTTTCCTTGTTTATTTTTGTTTGTTAGATACACATAGCTACTAGGCTAGTAATAGTAGGTTGGATTTCAGATTTCACAATTTGCCTGATAACTTTATGTGGTCACTGCAGGTTCATCACACATTTACAACAACTGGATCAGATGGTGCCTTCAATTTTGCGACAAGGATAGCAAACCGAGACTCAAGGTTTGTCTAACTGTCTTTATGGTTTGCTTACTATGCTCTTATCTTATCTATGTTAACCAGTATCTTAAAGATGGCATGTTCATGCTAAACGTTTGGGGCCATAACGTTAAAAGTTTTTGTGCATCTATTACTTTGCTGGTTTCGTAGATTTTTGTTTTATCAGCTTGAGGGGTTCAAAAAGTAGTTTGATACTGCTATATTTTAGAGAAATTCCAGAAGTAGTTTGCAAAAATAACTGAACAATATCATGCTGAAACTTGTAGGTATCCTTGTCAATGGTATTGACGATGTGATAATTACCAATGATGGTGCTACGAACTAAAGATGTTCGAAGTTCGAAGGTAAGATGCATACATTTGGTTCTTTATATTTTGGGTTTGTTTCTGTTTTCTATATTAACACTCTCTCCTTTGACTGAGCTACATGTACTTGTAGAGTTGAATGAGATTCAAGATCGATAAGTTGGAGATTGGACTACTTATGCTGTAATTGTTGATGCATAACTTGACAAGGTAACGACGCGTCACTCAACTAGTCTGCTGTCGGGGCCTGTATGTTGTTGCATTACTTAGCTTCCTATTTGTTTTTTTGCAGAGAGATAATAAGAAGGTCAGAAGTAAAATAATCCAACATCTATAATCAGTGGGTACAAAGTAAGTTTCGAATATTCCATCCAAAATGAGTTTATTTCCTTACTGTTGATTTTCGGCCAGAACTAGATCGCCACAATATGTGTTCTCCTGAGGGGTGCATATACAATGTCATTTTTTTTTCTATCTTTCATGTCATATTTAATGTTGCAATAATGACAGCTGGAACACTTAAGAGGTGTCTATAATGACAAATTCTGACCAAACAAATGACTGTGGCCTTTAGGGAAGTAGAAAAGGCTTTGAGATTTAGTGTGTGTGATAAATTCTGCAGGTAACATCCAATTTTGTGAATAACCACTCAATGCTTGTGTCAAGATAGTTGGATTTCAATGGTCCGATTATTAGAAGAACATCTGAACATCCTTGGTGTCATCAGTATGTTGGAATGCTTGTGAAAGGTAAGGAGTGTATCTCATCCTTAACTATATCTCCATCTCTTATGGCCTACAATCTCAAAGAGTTATCTTTATCATTACCTTTCAAGTGAGCATTTTAAACATAGAACTCGTGATTTTAGATGTCTACTTGGATACATTTCTTTAGCTTTATTTCTCTCATGTTACCTGGAAAAAAACTAATGCAGTTTTTGTTGTTATGCTAGTGGGGAAGAGCTTAATATCATTAACAAAATTGTTGCAAATTTGTTATTTTATATGTAGTTGTGTTTTGATGAAGTTATAAAAACTTGTCAGCTTGTCTTTTTATGATGGTTTAATTGATTTTGGAAACTTATTTTTGCTGCAGGTACTCTATTATTAAGTGTGAGCTCAGTTCATCATTTGGGAAGGGAGTTTATCATTTTGCTGGTTAATTGCACTTATTAGTTAAGATGTTGGTCTAAACTCATGATTTAAATATTTTTTATGTAATTTTGAACCTAATTAATACAATGAATGTTCAATGGAAATGTCATTTTGAATCTATGAGTGCAAGTCTCATTTGAATTTCAGTCAGATTATTTCAGCCCAGAAAGACTCAGTGAAGGCATCCAGCCAATCTGAATCTATTTTTTTTTTTTTTTTAAATCTATATCTACGACCGATTGAGGTCAGTCTTAACATCTTGACCGTTAAACTCAGTCGTAGATACAGGTTGATCCACGACCCGCAGAGCCACATCATAGATGAAAAAGATGCTCAAACAGCGACCATTTTCGTGACTATTAAAACAGTTCATTTAACACGTATCTATGACTTGCCTTGACGGTCACGAAACTGCTATTTTCCACTAGTGATAAGCTGCTTTTTCATCTCCATTTGAAGGATCAATGAGCAAGGTACCTTGCAGGTTACAACTAGGATTAAGAATAATGATTCTGTTGGCATTGAGGATTTTGATATCTTCATCCCAATGGATGAGTTTGCACATAATTTTTGGTTTTCACACACTTAATGCCTAGTTCCACAGTTGTATTTATATTCCATATCCTTATGTGTGATTCAGTTTGATTTCAAGTTGTATCATATCTTAACACTAGAGTTTTTTGGGATCAATAACATCAATATAAATCTAAGTTTTATTATGTAGCCAACACTAGCTTTGTAAACAGACTGCCAAAATTGTTATTGATGTCTTGTTCCTTATCCTTCTTTACCATATTTACTTTTCCTATCATTAGCAATTTGAGAGATCCGAGTGAAGAATCCTTAGCTCACAGTGTCACAGCTGGCCATGGTTCGCTCTTTTTTTTATTTATTAACAGTCAGTTCTCAGGTGACAAATCTTTTGTAGCTCTCTATATAACTGTTTCAAACACATAAGTCGTTGTTGGCCTGCATATAAGCCTCAAGAACTTCTGCCAACTGTAATAATATATTATTGGTGTATATGATAAGAATAAATGCAAAGTAATTTTGGAGGGTTCTAACAGAGATGGTAGCACATGTTAAACTCTTGGTAGCATTGATTGGCCAGAAAAATGTGAATCTACTATGTAATTTTAGTGATATCAGGTTTCATGTTCCTCTATGATGGCTTCACTGGTGGTTTTTGAAGAAGTGGGTGGTAATTCAAATGGGACATCTTTTTTTGTGAGCCCTATTGAAAGTTTTGTTCTGATGTTACTTCAAGAAGGCCGAAATCTTGTTTAAGGTGTGTCCCAGGGAAGAACATTTCATTGAGAAAGTTTGCTAGATTTGGAACTCCAAAAGAGTTGTATAAGCTTAGGATGAGTTATTAGTTAGATAATTGCAGTGCTATTAGTTTTTGATTTGGTTTGTTTGACTAACGGTTGTTGAAACTTTGATTGCACCTAGTTTGTTTATGCTTGAGAATCTTCTCTTATGATATAAGATTCACTCAGACTAGATCAAAGTATCGACGGGATCTTTAGAACTGTTGTTAGATCTAAAGACATCTTGTGATAATCCATTATTAACAGACACCGTTCTGTGCGTGATTGATCACAAGAGATTCAAGTGGTATTGTGCAGGTTTTGAAGATAAAAGAACATTTGAAAACGAAGAAGATTTCTTATTAGTTTTCGTATCTTGTGGATTTAGTGCACAAACCTTAATCAGCTGGGATCCAAATAGAATTGGTTTATCTTTAATAGATCTGATTGATTAGTTGTGTGAGATCCGCATTCTCTATATTTCTATATTGATTGAGTGTTAATCTATACTTGACTATTTCGGTAGTTAAATTTAGATTGATCTAACCAGACAAAGGAGTTTATTAGATTAAACGGAAGAGCCTTTGTCAACGAATCATCTATATCTTGTAGCAAGATTGATTAAAGTGGTTACCAAACAGATTCTTCCTTTGTTGTTTGGAATACGATCGAAAGGACTTGCTATTCACGTGCGTGACTCTAGGAGTCGAAGGCGCAGGGATACTGAGGGAACTAATTAGCAAGGGTAGTATGCTTGTTCTCAACTATACGAAGTTGGTATTATATTTTGTATAGCGGCTTAATTCTGAGAGTCCCGGTGTTTTTCTGCTTTTGCGGTTTCCCCGTTAACAAAAACTTGCCGTGTCATTTACTTTTCTATTGCACAATTATAATTGTTTTATTATAATTAAAAGTAAATTACACTTGTACGTTAACTCTGTAATACTTGATAGTGATCGTATAGAGTTGGTTATTACCGAACCTATTATCAAGTAACACACTTTGCTGTCGTATTGTCTTGATCTTGTATCCATAGACAATCACATGAAGTGTGAACCGAATTGTAGCATTGTATCTACTCTTTCCACAGATGATCACATTCGGTAGAGGACTTATAGGTTGATAAATAAAAGATTGTGGTGTATTTGGGTACCCTCGTCTTTCAAAGACTTTTTTGTAGTTATCATTGAAGTGCCAAGATCGAAATCCCATAAAACCTTAATACCGCAAATACCACCAATAGATGTGGATATTAACTAAAAAATGTATTCCTCAGTTTTCAATTATACACACACTTAGAAATATTGTCCCAAATAATATATTTGAACAAGAGAATGATGAAGAATGTAGGTGTGAGAGATTGATTTTAATACCAAATAGTCATTCTAAGAAACCCTTTGGATAAAATTATTTAGTATATTTCATAAAATTTCATATTTCAATTTTATCTATCTTTGTCCATTTGTTTGAGATTTAATATATTCCCTTAGATAGATATTGTATCACAAGTGTAATAGGATTATAAATAATACTCTTATTTACCGGTTAAAACCATGCTACAAAAATTCTTTTCTTTTTCTTTTTTCCTATATATATCATATAAAGTACTCCTATCTCTTAGAGAATGAATAAGAATCCCATATTGAGAATCAACCGTTCCATGTTAATCTAATATTAAGTATTAATAATCTTTTCCCCATTCTTGCAATTTACACTTATCTGTTGCAAGTATGAAACTTATTTCTTGTTAGACATAAATATCAACACTACAATCATGGAAACTCTATTTTACTCTCTTACTATTTGGTTGACAGTAGCACCTGTTGACGGTTGGCGGCTTGTACCAATTTCATGCCAAACTCAAAAGGGTCTCCATTCCTCTGCTTTGCTGTAACAGTGAAAAACAAGTTGTAAAAGAAAAGCAAAGGTGATGCAAGTTAAGATGATAGAAGAGGCGTAGAGAGGTCCAACAAGGTGAGGTAATGCCACGACTCAGTTAATGAATTTTTATAGTAATTTGTACTCATTTATATTGATTTTTCTTATCGCAAGAAAATTGAAAAAGTAGTTTAATCAGACAAAATTTTCATACAACAAGAATTGATCTTAATATCAAGATTGGATTACTCAAACCAAGTATTAGACTGATAAAATACCATCCAACAACCAGTATATTGCCCAAGGTGAACAAGACTCCATACATTATAGGTCTGATGATAACAATCATCGACTACAGAAGTTATAAATAATCTTTCTGCCATTGCAACAATTATTATGATTTTTCTATCCTAATTCCCAAATTCCTAGGTGATAAACATGCGTTTATAATATTCTATTAGTTTTCATTATTGTGAGTGAGCCATTAACTCTTGTTTTGTTCCTAAAGGATTAGAAGATGAAGAAAAAGAAAAAAAGAAAAAAAGATGAAGAAGAAGAAAAAATACCTGGGGTCCATGTATGGACTTAAATCATGTGATTCCTTAAAGATTATATGGCCATGTATCTTTGTATTGTCTTTTCTGAAGCTTCTTAGGCTAATTGTCAGAATCAATGGAGCAATAGTAATTAAAATCCTTTTAGTCCGACCCATGTTCTGTCTCAAACTTTCGGGCTTGTGTGCTCCAGCCACTTAACAAGGATCACAGTGCCAATCGCAAAGAACTTCCAACTTTGTATAGTGGGATAAGCAAGTATTTACGGACACTAGTGTAACCTTATTGTCAACCATATATACACGACTAAAATCACCAGCATGCCTCGATAAAGATATACTTACTATAGCTCAAAGACGTTGTTACCGTGCATAGAACGATGAAAAGAAGCACGATGAGAGACACGGCCGTTATTAATATCCGATGGGGGTAGTCGTCAATAATTTCAAAGTGCAGATGTAAAAGCAAGTTGGACAACCATCGATGATGTCCATATCACCTTTCTTACCATATACAAGGCTACAAAGCTTATGGAATAATAGGAAATGGGTTAGATGCTCCATAGGCCCAAGGTATATGAATTAACTGTAGTAATTGCCTCTAGGTCGATGTTATTCGTAAGCATTTGTAATTTTCATTAGCATTTAGGTTTCAAATATCTGATCATATATTTTAGTTATTACCTTTTGTAATCGCATATAGGTTTTTCCGGCAAACAACATTTCACATTATTTGTCATTTAATAAATAATTATGCATATTTTAATAACACATACCCAAAAAATATAAGAAAAAAAAATCATGCAAACAAAAAAGAAATCTTACTATAGAAGAAAAGGTATGTATGTTTAAAAAGATATAAATATGCCAAAAAAACTAAATCAATTTTTCTTTTTATATAATTTTTTTTCTTTTTGTTTTTCTTTTCTTGATAAAAGAGTTACTCTTCATTAATAATTCAATGTTAAGTATACAAACAGTTTCAAGACATCAAGATATGACATTGATAAAAAAACACCATGCAATACTCGTACATAAACAAGTATTCTAGCAAGAAAAGAGAAAGAATACCTGAAAAAGATTAGATAATATATGTAAGAACCGTGAGAAAGTGCCGGAGTTCGTCGCCTATAACCCTAAAAACATTAACAATGAACAACCAAGATATTAATATATAATCCTATGAAAGCCGGGGGGGGGGGGGCGGCGATTAGTTACCATAGTATAGCAAATATAAAAGAAACTTGAACTAAAGTTAATTTCATATTAATATTAACTTAATTTCATGTACTCATGTGATAGAAGATCCAGATCATGGAAATAACTATCCTCATTTTCAAGGGTACTATTGGAAACACTGTATTGGAAATCAAGATTATTTCGAGCAAGTCTTTTGTTCGTCTCGGCCATTTGCTTGAGGGATTCCTCTATAGAGAATTCACTCAATGGTGCAGTTCGTTTATTCATTTCCGACACAAACCTATTTGTCTGTTCAGTTAACTGCTTAAGAGACTCTTCTAAAGATACGGAAGGATCATAAACAGAAGGATCATAATAAGGACTAGTTTTCAACAGTTTGATTGTATTGTCCAAAGACGAGGTACTAGCACTATAATAATCCATATTTTCTTGCTCGTATGACCGGTGTGTGTGTGGATAGTAATTGGGCTCACCATGGTATGAACCATAACCTTCAAAAGGTTGGTGTTCCCAACCACTATTTACACTATGGTCGTAGTGTGAATAATGTCCATTTTGAAACTCATTCGGATATTCATTGTATTGGCTTCTATCATACCAGTTCGACATTCTTAATTGCAAGGGAATTCTACACAATCACAAACAAGGCTGACTCGACCAAATCAAACCTATAAAATCTAGCAAACAACAAGCATGATGGCTCCACTTAGATTGTTTCTAGACCAGCTTCTACTCTTCCAAGAGGCAACTAGGTACAATTTTAGCAAACCTCGTAGGACGATCCGAATAAAGTAAGTCGAAGAGAAGTAGGAGAAGCTCAGAGGAGCTTTGATACCCCCACCTCTTTGGCAACGCTTCCTTGGGTTACAAGGCGGCTCTAATCGACTTACAGTAATCTTCCTGAACTTTGAGTTAGGCTAACAAAATACCCAATACGATCCTTTTGAACGACTTTCCTACAAGCTCGTTACCCTATCGGTCTCGTTCTAGTCAATATTTTAAGCTTAGGTTCGCGTTCGGTATCGTTTTCCTAAGGCGGGCAAGAAGAGAACGGTGATGAAATCCGAACCCTTATCTTGTATGGCCAGGCCTTTCCCTTTACTAGGAAAATAAATGTCCGTATTCAATTCCTCAGCATATATGCACCTTAAGGAAGACAGTAAACCCGCTGACAGGGGATTCGCGGGTGTTTAAAGATTTACCTCCCGTACCAGACGGGCGAAGAACCGCTGAAGTCGACTCGGGCCACTGACTCCTGTGTCAGTGTGCGAACCCGAGGGGCCGAGACGATATCGTAATCGTCGTCCTTCCCTGCAAACAGTTTATATTTAATTTTAACCCTTCCTTAGGGTTTTAAAATAATAATGTCCCAAAGTCCAAAAGTCCAAAAAAAATAAAAAATTACAAGAATAAAAATAAAACCCTATTTACAATTTCTAAAAATAAAAAGTAATAAAATCAAAAAAAATAAAATAAAATAAAATAACTATATACAAAAATCTTCTTCTTCACTCCTTTGGACTCCTCTTTTCTTTCCTTCTTTGGCAATGCTTTCCTCTTATAACGCTTTTCCCTTTCCTTTTAGCTCCGCTCCAAATCTGAAAAAGAATCAAAAAATACCAAACGCGTAAAAAAGAACAAAAATAATAAAAATAAATAAAAATAAATCTAAAAACCCTAAAAACAAGTCCGCGTCGGCGGCGCCAAAAACTGATGTAATTTTAAAGTTGAAGTGAAAGTGGTGAGTAAAGTTCGTTCAACTCGGACTTGTGAAGGATTTTTTTAGAATTAAATAAAATTGTTTCAATAATAATAAGAAAGTACCAAGACTCTGGATTCCACCATTGACCAATTAATCGATAAACTCTAATCAATATTCATGCAATATTCTTCGTTTAAGTGATTCTAATATTTGCCTCTGATAGATTATTGAAGTAGTAGTTGTAATCACAAAGCATGAAACATCAAAAGTGTCAAAACCTAGCATGTTCCATCAAAACAATTCACAACCACTCAATAAAAATCAATTTTTCTTTTAAGTTCTATGCAAAAAAATCATGTAAAATAATTGCAATAAATAATAAAAATAGAATTATACCACTTTTCATGGAACAATGGCTTCCTCCGTCGCCTCGGCTAAGGGGTTTAGCTCCTCATATTAATCGTGTTCTCAAAATACATGTTTATGGCTCAAAAACTGATTACAAGGGAGAAAAGGGAATACTGTAGTCGCTGAAAGTCTAATACAGCGGACGGAATCGTTGCTGAAGAGATTTGGTGACTGTAGGATGATGCGACCGTAAATCGTTGTCACTGAAAATAAGTCTGCCTCTGCAACTTTCTTTTTCCGCTGTTCTGTGTTCTTCGTCTTCTCCGGCAACAGCAGCAGCAGCAGAAACGTGTTTTCTTCCAATGATTTTTCTAGCTTCTCTAAGGCTCTAAACTTCCCCTAACTTCTTCCTCCCCTTCCTAGGACCCTAACCAACCCTTTTATACATAGTAGAGCAAAGAAAATTCGAGAATAAACTTGGTTTTTTCCTCCACAGCAAGTTTCGATATTTCCTTCTTTTTTTTTTCTGTTTCACGTGCATTCGATCAATAAAAGCTCTCCAAACTCCTCCCTTGATAGAAACAAGTCTTTAAGAAGAGTTTTCTTCCACTTCTACACGTAAGTTTCCAAGAATAAACCAAGAAACTTGCCCAAAATAAACCATGATATTTTTGGAAAGTTTTCGCTTCCAATTCGAGTTCTAGCCACTTTGGATCCATTCCAACACCCTTACCTTGCCTGTTAGGTCCATAGGAACAAACCCAATCAAATTCAGCCTTTTAATCTCCCTAAAAATCGATCAAAAATCCATCCAAAAAATCGCCTGTGTGTGAAGAGAATTCCTGCCATTTTCTGTTTTTTTGAAAACGTAAAGAAATGTGACCTCCCCCTATCCAGTCTCGGTCTGTGCTTAGCAGCTGCCTGAAAATGGGTTACCCCTTATCCAAAATGAGAGTCCGAATAGCAAATGTCCTCCCAGGAGCCTTTAACAACTTTTCGAGCCAATTTTCCCGCAAGAGCCCATTTTTCCAAAAACACCTACAAGGGGGTAAAATACCAAAATTAGTACAGAAATGGGTACTAACACTATACATAAAAGAGATGAAAATAGACACATAAATGCGTCTATCATCCATACAATGATTTGTTTAACTTACATACCTTTATACTATGGGATGAAGAAATAGGAATACCTGGTGGAATCTCCATGTACACTTCTTTAGATGATTCACCATTTAAAAAGGCATTTTTTACATCGAACTACTGTAAAGGCCAGTCCAAGTTTGCAACGAGAGATAACAAGACTCGCACTGTGTTGATTTTAGCTACAAGAGCAAAAGTTTCAGTATAATCTATCCATAAGTTTGGTCGTATCCCTTAGAAACTAATCTTTCTTTATAGCGTTCAATCTTACCATTTGCCTTGTATATAATTGTGAAGACCCAACGATAGCCCACAATATTTCTTCCTTCTGGACAATCAACATAATCCCAAGTACCATTTTCTCTTAAGGATCTCTCTTCTTCTTCCATAGATGCCTTCCGTTTCGGATGAGCTAATGCTTCCTACACATTTTTAGGAATAAAAACAGTAGATAGTTGATTCACAAATGCCTTATTTGTTTCAGACAAACGGTGGATAGAGACATAACGGCTCATAGGGTACCTGGCCTTACTAGAGATTTCTGGTTCATATATGGTTTAGGAATACCTCTGTTTATACGTTGCGGAAGATGTTTTCTTGAAGTTTCAGGAACATCTTCGGCAGACGATTGGTTAGGTGTGTCATCTTCTTGAAGTATCGTAGACTCTAGAATTTCTTCTTTAGAACTTCTTCTTGAATTTCAGTATTCTGATCCAATAAAGTATTTCATGTTTCCGTTGTCTATGGAAAACATCCCTGTGTCTGACAAAGAAAGGGTTGCATGTTGCGGAAAAAATAATAGCACCAATACTCAAGTACCATAACCATGCCAGATAAATCCTTACCTTTGGTTGACCATTCGTCAAGAAATTTGTAGGTATTACCTAAGGAAGCTATACCCCAATCATATTCCTCAAGTCTATCTAAATCATTCAACAATGGAACTCAACGTTTAAATACTCTTCTACTAGCATCCGCATGAAGAAAATGACCAAAGCACCAAAGAAAGAATGATCGTGTAAATAGCTCTGCACATCCCCTATTGTCCTCATTTTCTCTACTTTTAATGTAGTTTTTCAAGGTAGCCAAGGATATTGAATTAGTCTTAGAGTGTCATGTACCATAATTTTTGAAACCTAGGAAATATATATCAACCATAGCGGCATATGTTAGCTCATTACCCATCTGTGGCATATCTACTGGTTGTTTACTAGGGTCACAAGTGGGAACTTCCGTTAACATGTACCAATCTAAAGGAGGGATGCCAAGTTCAAACTCCTTAAAATAAAAGCTCATGGTTTTTCCCCACCATCTCTTAGCTATGGCTTCTACTAAGCCTCTATCCGCATTGGCGAAATCAAATGCAAAAACAGAAGAAAACCCACAATTATCACAGTATCGTTGTGCTGGCGGATTATCTTTCACTAAAATTTTATAAAACACTTCAACCTCTTTCAAGCTAATTCTAAAGTCTACACTCCGTGGATCACCCATACCATCGTTACATACATGGCTATCTTTATTCTTTGCCGATACTATTTCTAAACCATCTAAAATATTGTCCATACTCATCTACAATCAATAACGAACATGAAAAAAACTCAATCACAAGACTAACTATATTTCATACAGATTTACCAACAAATTTCATTCATTTTCATCACAAATAATCACCCAAATTTGATACAAATTTTCATCTCAAATAATCATACAAATTTCTAATTTACCTACAAACTAATGATATAAATTTTCATTCATTTTCATCACGAATAATCAAAATTTCATTTTTTTTTCATCACAAATAATCAAATTAAACCCCCAAAATTCTAAAAATCAAATTTAATATGGATTGTAACACATATCATCTAAATCATCTAATATCAATCATCAATTTCATTAATATATTATCAAAATTAAAAATCAAAAAACTTAACACCTAAAACCCAATCGATTTAGTGGACGGAATCGAACCAAACCACCCTCAAACGATTCCAATCTTGATGCTGATCAAACCCACGGAGAGAATTTAAGAAATGATGAAAAAATCGAAAGTTAATCAACATGCAGTTCTTGGCGGAGAAAGAAATGAAGAAAAAACGAAGAAGAAATGAAGATGTCGATATATGTTGTTGAAATGAGAAATTTATCTGCATTGTTTGGTTCAGAGTATTCAACTAGTTTGACTGGTCAAGCGTTGTTCCATTCAGCAAAAAGTGAAAATATATTTCGCGCTGAACGATTCAGCGCAGCCTCGCTGTTTGATTCTGCGACTATCATACCAGATTAGCACTGCCAATCTAGATGCTAGATTAGAAGATCATAGGACTTACCCTTAAAAACTTTATCTTGCTTTGTTAATTATTTCCATTTGCTGAAAAAAGTAAGAATGTGTACATGATGGGGCGCGATCGGTTGACAACTCCTTAAATGACATGGTTTGACAGTGTCATTCTGCGCCGTTGATTGCCAAATCATGGACGATCCAGATCATCCATGTCAAAATGAGTAACCCCGGGCATACCCATGAGTCCATGACCGTAATCAAAGATATTTCTTAAAGTGTTAATTCTTTAAAGCAAAACATTGTAATATCTCACATTTTGTAGAATCTAAACAACATGAAGACGGGAGTCAGTTCAAATTAGCTAGAATCATGTTGGTACTTAAGTAGCGAAAGTTAATCTTGGTTCCTCACTGAGTCATGTCTTGTCTCTCTTGAGTCCTAATTGGGCTGACCCACCGGAGCGTAGGGAGGGAGTCCCTTTTATGACCATTTTTTTTTGTAAAATAAAGCCTCACAAAAGTGTGCAATTTGATAAAAAGATTGAAAATAGTTACTATTGAAAAACCCCAAATGCCCCTCCCTTTTAGTCCAATTAGTGTATCCAATTTTTTTAGGGGTATAATTGGAAAACAAACTTTAATATAACATATCTAAAAATCCGTGCCTTGGAATTTTACAAATTTTATCTCGTTGGAAAGGTAACAAAAAAAGCTACGCATTTAGTACAAACAACAATATGAAATTTAGAGTTTTTACGAAAAATTCGGAGGTATTTATCATTTTAGGCACAATTTTAGAAAATTAAATATATATCCATTATGCGAACCAACACAAAAGATACATATTACTTTATGTAGCCATATTTTGGTTTATGCATCAACTAATTTTCCGTTGCAACAAATAAAACGGTGTACTCCCTCCGTTTCAAGAAAAGTGATACTTTCATTTTAGGCATATTTCTCGAAAATTGAATGCATAACCATTATGCAAACCACCACAAAGGATGCATAACACATCATTCAACCATATTTTGGTTTATGTATCGACTAATTTTCCGTTTCAGAAAAAGTGATACTTTCACATTTCGTTTCAGGAAAAGGGGTGAAAATATCACTTTTTCCGAAACGGAGCGAAAATATCACTTTTCCCTAAACAGAGCGAAAGTAGTCGCAGACAAACCCCATCTTCAGATTCTTCTTTAGTCGGCCCTCCCACCTTGGAAACGGTTGTACTAGTTACATATCACTATCTGCTTCAGTTTTCTCTCTATGTAGAGATAGTTAACTTAAATAAGTTTACGTTTCTCTAAACGTCGGACGGTTAAGCTTGTTGTTTTCTGAATTTTAAATCAAACTAAGTGACTGCTTATTGTTATTGAATGTACTCTCTCGGTTAGGATAGAAATTAATGTTATTGGTTGCATATCATACTCGGCAGTTAAAATGTTGAAACTAGTTAATCATTTTACGCACAAAAATGGCAAATACAAAAATCAATTTTAACATTTTTATTTTGCACCGTCAAAAATATCTCCTATGGGAAGGCAGGAAAATTGCAGGTTAGCAGAAAAAAAGGCAAAAAAGAAAAAAAAGAAGAAGATTTGGGATAGGTAAATACGGGCGTACTATGGGCAAAATGGACTTGGAAACTAACCCATCAGTGTAGGCAATTGCTTACTCTTGCCATGGCCTGACTACGTCCCCTTGGCATTATGTAATAATAAGTAAAATGATAGAGCATACATGACTTATCGGCCACTTGATTTCTAGCGGCTATAAATAGTATTTTGAATCGCTCATCTTTTCTAGGTAAAGTCCTATGGGCTAGATTTGACTGCTAGATTATCCAAAAAGCATTGCAGTTCAAAAAAAAAAGTGTTGTCTGTTTGTTAACACCAGTTCTCTCTCCTAGCATTTGCTCGCATGTAAACTAGTAGCGAAATATTGTAGTTATCTATTTATTAACACTAGTGAATTCAGCTAGACAAATGCCCCATTTAAAAAGGAGTTAAGAGTGATGAGTAAGGGAATGCACAGGCTTGCACCCTTTTGGGACTCCAAACCTTCATCATTGTGAGCCTTGAACAAGTAAAACAGAGCCTTGATAAATTAATTCACGATAAATTAATTTTTCTTTTTTGATGAAATCCCGATAAGTTTATATCTTCGCTAAAATAGTAAAAGTTTTGGACCTTAACCAGGTTTGCGTAAGCTAAGTTTTAACTCGATAAATTATTAACTTGTCGCTGTAGCTAGACCACTGTGTACTCACCTACAAATTACCCTACACAAAAATTTCCAAAATAGGAGTAAAAAGAAGTTAATGTAACTGCAGCATCTGGGACTTTTCAAACCGTTATAACAACTTCCGGTTCTTCAATATTCGGCTCTCTATTTGAACCGGTATATGGGAAACCGGAATATTTACATTACTCCCCAAAACCTATTCATCTCAGCTTTACTCTTTTAACACCAAAAAAAGATCCCCAATTTCATCACTCCTCCATTTCTTATAAACCCTAGATTCATTGATTTTCTAAGATCTCTATAAACCATCCCCTCTGAAGAATCATCCTTCTTTCTTCCACTTCTAGGGTTTCATCATCCATTCATTTACTCATGGAGTATTTCAAGTTTCTTCCTGTGGAAATCGCATTAGAGATTCTGACTGGTTTACCAACAGAATCAGTTCTGGAATGCAAATAGGTAAGCAAAACCTGGAGAAATCTTGTTCGTCATCCATCAATCTCAAAGATGCACTTTCTGTAAGAAAATGGTTCTCTGTGCTCATTTGAAGAGTCACAGAAACAGTACTTATATTGGAATGATTAACATATGTGTACAGCTGTGTTACAATTGGATTCAATCACATTCAATGTTGATTGATCCTTAATACCTAAAATATCCTGAATACATTAGCTAATATGGTAAGCATATATACAAAGGTATTTGTAGCATAATTCGATATCTTCTGGAAGTATTGTCAGAATATCCCACAATAACTTATCAACTGTCATGTGCTTTCACACGCCCCCTCAAGCGAAACGGCGATGGAAAGACAGTGAGCTTGGACCTAAACCGCTCAAAGGAATTCAGTCCCAAGGGTTTGGTGAAAATGTTAGCAATTTGATCTCGAGAAGATACAAACTGTACTTGAAGTTTCTTAGCTCACGGACAAAGTGAAAATCAAGTTCAATATGTTTAGCTCGAGCATGAAACACCGGATTTGAAGACATGTATGTAGCACCAAGATTGTCGCACCATAATACTGGAATCGAGTTGGTTGTAACACCTAACTCACTGAGCAATGATTCTATCCAAATTAGCTCGGCAGTGGCAGTAGCAATGCCCCTATATTCAGCCTCCGTACTCGATCGAGCAACGGTTTTCTGTTTGCGAGAACTCCATGAGATAATATTTCCACCGAAGTAAACACAATAACCACTTGTAGAACACCTATCTACCGGACAACCACCCCAATCCGAATCAGAATAGGCACAAACAGCAAGAGAAAGTGCAGTCGGACGAAGAAAAATTCCAAACTCAACTGTGTGTTTAAGGTAACGAAGGATCCGTTTTACTGCACCCCAGTGATTAAAAGTAGGAGCATGCATGAATTGGCATACACGGTTGACTGCAAACGCTATATCTGGACGAGTAAAAAGAAGATATTGAAGTGCTCCCACAACGCTGCGATACAAAGTAGGATCCACAAATGCAGCACTATCATTTAACTTCCACTGTACGGAATTTCTCATAGGTGTTGTAATGGGTTTAGCCCCATCCATTTTAGTTCTCTTCAGAAGGTCAACTATATATTTGTGTTGAGATAAAAATATACCTTCAGACGATCGATGTGCTTCAATGCCCAAAAAATAATTTAATTCACCAAGATCCTTAACAGCAAACGCTTTTTGCAATTGCAAAATAATGTCTTGAATTATTGTCAGAATATCCCACAATAACTTATCAACTGTCATGTGCTTTCACACTTTCATCGTCTTCTCTCAAATCCTGATTTTGATACTGGTAAGAGTTTTCTTGCTTTGACTCGTACTGAAATTGGGAATAAGGATAGTTTTCAGTATTTTGAGTATAAGGAAGATAATGAATCAACACCCGTTGAAAGAATTAGGATGATTAATTTAACATCTCCATTTAGTGATACTAAAATTATTGGTTCATGTAATGGCTTGATATGTCTTTCTGGAGGCACACCTTTGGCAGTACGACCTCATTTTATATGTAACCCCATCACCAAAGAATATGTTGTGCTTCCAGAAATTAAGATAAATTGTGATGTTGATCAGTATATCGTCTGCTTGAGCGGATTTGGTTATCTTTCTTCGACCAACGAGTACAAAGTTGTAGTAAAACGTATGTTGAAGAATACCCATCTTCTAGAAATCCACATATATACTCTAGGCAGTGTGCTTGGATGGAGAAACATTGGAAGCCTCAATTGTTGTATCAGCAATTCTTCTTGGGAACATAGACAAGGTAGCTTTGCAAACGGAGCTCTTTATTGGCTGAAGCTGAAGAACAATCAATTCGAAATCCTTAACTTTGATTTGGCTGAGGAAATCTTTTCTGAAAATCTTCAAACACCTCCTTCACCACCAGGAAGTTTTATTTTTGGTAACAGAATAGGGCTTTTGAATGGGTTTTTGTTTTTCGCTATATGTTTAATTGTCGAAGGTGTCTTATGTTATGACGTGTGGCTATATAAAAATAAGAATGACAATCATGACATGAAAGGTCAGGGAGAGGAATATCAGTCATTTATTTGGAGTCAAGAGTTTAGGGTTTATGATGTCAAATTATTGGCGAGGACAAAGAGTGATGGTGTTTTATGCCTCTGGGATAAGTATCTCAACTTTTACGACCTAAAAGCCTCAACCTCTAAATGGCTTGTGGATTTGAAGAAAGTTGTAGTTCAAGTACTACCTCACAATAATACCTTAGTTTCGTTGAGGGAATTAGGGGAAGAAGATACAAAAACAATGGAGTCAATAGAAGTTGAGGAGACAAGCAGCCATGGTCAGCCTTTGAAGCAACTCTAGGAGGATGAGATCCCTGCATACACACTTATATACTGGTAATCTCCGTTTAGTTTCTTAAATAATATTCATAATTTGCATTTTGAAATTTGATAAGTAACCTTTGTCCGCTGGCTTTGTGTGAACCTAACTGTTATTACATTGTGTTGCTGAGTAATATATGTAGATGCACTGCTTTATTCTTTCTTTATATCATCAATCCAACTTTACGGGAATGTTTTCAATGTTGGTTTAAGCTCTATTGCTTTCTAAATTGTGCATTGTGGTTGTTACCCGACCTTATTGTTCAATGGAAGAATCTGATGTATACATAGGAGTCGAATAAGTACATGCAAGCAAAATCAAAGAAATGGAGAGCTCTCTCAGTAGTACAAAGTTTTATTCTTACTTCTTAACAGTATCTGGTACATATTATCAAGGATCAAATTTATAGTTTTTCATATTTTCGCTTGTGTTTTCGTACTGCTTATGTTAGCGTTGTAATTACAAGTATGGCAGTATCATTTTATAAGGAAACTGCACTATAAGATTGTCTCATTCGTCAATAAATTTCATAAGAACAATACAGTCAAATAGGCAGAGGTCTCTTTGATAACTAAAATGATTTATGTTTCCAGTCTGTCCTTAACCACAGCCAACCTAGTTGATTTGTCTTCAAATTGTGGTACTTTGCATACTACTAGTGTAATTTAGAGCAATGATTTCGTTGGCTGTGTGGATTTTTGACATCTTCATTTTGTATTCTATTCTAAAGCACTATCTTAGTTCATTGCGATGGAAGGCATTGTTCAACTTGCACGTGCTCTACAAGTTTGTTATTCAATAACTAGCTAGTCGAAGTCGACATCACATGGCCAGATATCACATCGGAGGGCACTGTATTAAGAGTGCTTCAATTATGCATCAGTCTACTTCAAGTAGGGTTTGTGTGTGTCTTTCTTTTTGCAGCCATTACTGGATTTTTCAACAAATTTGCGTATCATATGGGCTCTATTGAATGTGCCATTATTCATCTTGCTTGTGAGTTACTTGTAAGGAAATGGAGCATGGAATATGGATTCATCATTTATTTTAGAGATTTCTATTTTTAAAGGCTAGCACTGTAGTCTCTCACAGTTCTTAGAGTCAAAGTGTGAAGACGGAACTTAGATCAAACTAGCTAGAACCATATACTGTCATGTTATATCTCTTAATTGCATATGGTCATAATCTTCTGTAGTTTTGTGGCGTCGTTCTCTTGATCTTGATGGTAAAAGTTAGCTCAGCAGAAAGTAATGATCCGAAGATCTGAACTTGCACCATATCTGTTTTAGACACCAAATCGAACCTAAGAAAATCATAAATAGGTGTGCGTGGAATTTTTTCCTGTAAATCTTTCACCACCTCCTTTGCCACGAGCCGGTTATTGTATGCTAACAGAATAGTCGTTCTGGATGGTGTTTTATGCCTCTGGGTTAAGTATCTCAACTTTTACGACACAAAAGCCTCAAACTAAAAATAGCTTGTGGATTTGAAGAAATAGGTAGTTCAAGTATTACCTCACAAGAATACCTTAGTTTCGTTGATGGAATTAGGGGAATAAGATACTATGATCAGCCTTTGATGCAGCTATAGGAGGATGAGATCACTGGTAATCTCCATTGAGTGTCTGTAGTAATATGCATATCATTTTATAGACTTGTAAGTTTCATTTTGAAATTGGATAAGTAACCTTTATGTGATGTATGTATACATAGATTAATTTTATTCTGTCTTTATTTCGCTGAGTGATTAAGAACAATGATTCTGTTGTCGTTGAGTGATTTTGACATCTTCTTCATCCTAATTGATGAGTTTGCACATAAATTGTGGTTATTCACACACTTAATGCCTACTTCCACAGTTGTATTAGTTTTCCATTTCCTTTATCTGGTTCAGTTAGATTTCAAGTTGCATCATTTCTTGACACAGTTTCCGGGGAAGTCTGAGTCAGTTAACAATAGCATTGATATAAATATCTAAGCTTTATTCAGTAGCCCAACACTAGCTCTGTAAACAGACTGCCAAAACTGTTGTTGATGTCTCATTTCTTGTGCTTCTGTACCATTTTTACTTTCTCTATTACTATTTATGAGCAAGTTGATAGATCCGAGTCGAGAATCCTCAGCTCTCGGTTTGCTTGTTTTTATCAACATTCAGCTCTCAGGTGAAAAAACCTTTTGAAGCTCTCTTATGGAGTTACACAATGGTAGCTTGTTTTTTAAAAGCATAAGTCGCTGTTGGCCTGCATATAAGCCTCTAGTACTTCTGATAACTGTGGTAATGTATTGTTGGTAGATGTGACAACAATAAATGCAAAGTAATTGTGTAGGGGCCTTAAGAGATGATACATGTTAAACTCTTCGCACTGATTTTCCATAAAAGAATTGAATCGAGTTTCATGTTCCTCAATAATGGCTGAAACCAGCCGTAATTTACTGGTAATTTTGATGAATGTGTTGGTGATTCAAATGGGACATCTTTTGTTGAGAGAACTAATGAAATTTTTGTGCCGATGTTACTTCAAGAAGACCGAAGCTCGTTTAAGGTGTGCCCCAGGCTAGAACATGTCGTCGATAAAGTTCGCCAGCTTTGGATCTCCAGAAGGTTCCGGCAAGCTTTAGACGAGTTACCATGTTCACCAATCGTACAATGCATTTGAGAAGGTACATATTTAAATCACATTGCTTAAGATGTTCTTGCATTTTAAATTGATATTGTTCCCATATAGCACATGATAATTTATTCCCAACTCGGGCAACTTAAGCAATTGTTAGGCCTATAGAGTTGTGGACTAGGATTGACTGAGCACGAAAACATACTCTTCTGAGTCTTCTCCTCAAAACTTAGAATTTCATCTCAGAGGTGCATTAGACAGCAATAATGTTTAGTCTCTGTATCTCCTGAGCTTTTTGGAGGAGATCCATGTCCGAACATTATGAAACATCTCTCACTGATCGTGACTGGGTTCTTTAGGAAATTAAGAGATTAAAGGCGTCACAATTTCGATGTTTTTTTCTTTTACCAGTTGGTGGGATTCCGTCACAATGATCTACAATTAATATAGATTGATCACATCATTTATGTTTCTCTTCTGTATCCCCGCGCCATAGACATCACG
The DNA here is from genome assembly GCA_023531105.1 of Papaver atlanticum. Lineage (NCBI taxonomy): Eukaryota > Viridiplantae > Streptophyta > Magnoliopsida > Ranunculales > Papaveraceae > Papaver > Papaver atlanticum. The sequence continues at coordinate 1,948,789 of JAJJMB010001778.1, read as the reverse complement.
GAGTTCATAATTACTGTGGTCTGTAGATATATCGGAGTCCTTCTGCTCAAAGTATTGTTACTTTAAAATATTTTACTTTGCCAGTTAACATTGGAGATATGATGGTTCATTTCCCTTTAATTTTGATAGGCCAGTGTTCACCCTCATCATGGATATTCATGAAGTGTCGTGCTAGCTATCTTTGTATCCATTTGTCTTAGATTGGCATCTTCTTCTCCTTTTGATCGATCGGTTGGTTGGCATCTCATACTTAGTCTTTAACCACAACGGGACAAATATTGGTGACATTGAATGCTTAGCATCATATCACTATAGCATGAAGATGAATAATAATATGTCGATTAATCGATGGTATGCAGGAATATATCATAACATATTTAGTGTTCTTGTTAAAGAGATCAAGGTTCCTTCCCCCATTTTTTCTTTTCTTTCATCAGTTCCTACAGAAACTTGTTAAGATCCTGAATTGGTTTTTGATCTCTTAACAGGTGAAATATGCTTATTGAGAGGTTAAGATAATATTTGGTAGCAAAATTATTTGTCTTTGGTCGATTACTCGTTTCCATGGAAAATAAGCAATTTCAACGCGTTGGCAGAATTTTATGGCATATCGGTGAACTGTCAAGGTTTGGCCTAACATTTCCTCTAGATAGACAGAGAGGTTACAACCATGTTCGCCCGACGTACTTAACTTGCCTCGCGATGGTTTACTTGTTACTCTGGTTCCATCTGTAGAGGCAGGATACATAGATTGGCTTCAAAATTGGCTGCAAAATTGGCTTCTGGTATCTATGAAACTGAGAAATAAAACCTGGAGAATCAAGTCTCTGACCAGTGAAGGCTAAGAAACAAAATCAGAGATTCAGAAGAGTGAAGTCTCTGACGTCAAAGATCTTCAGCGTATTTTGGGTTTGGAAGCCTTTAAGCACAGAAGAGGTCATGAAATCTTCTTTCCGAGCTAAATCGAACCTCCATGTATTTTGAATTTGTTTGTCTTGAATATTTATATTGTATGCTGAATTTGGTGGTCGGAAATTTGTACTTGGATATTTTGGATTCAGATCTTTAAGTAAATTAGCTAAAATCATTTACTGTTTGTATATTTTATTAGAAACAAATTACATCTTTAAGTAAATATGTATTCCCTTGTCCACAAAATCAGAGAGGGGTTATCTGTGCCTTCACACCCTTCCTCTTCCCAATGTTCATAACAAGATCTTCAGCGATGATCAAACACACTCTCAGGGGAAAAGCCTGTCCTGAATCTCCTGATGTTGAAGCCGTAAGCTGGTAAGAGAAACCAAATGCCTCCACGGCGCTTTGTTGTTGTATGGAGGAGTTCCGAGATCTGCAATTCCTCAAGGACTGACACACCAAGAGCATTTTCTGGAGCTTGGAGCTCGATATGTAAAATCTAGGTGTAGTTGTGATCAGTGAGGCACTGGGGCTACATACCCCTTCTAGAGGTAGGAATGACCTGTCCACCACCTCTGTGAATGACATCAGAATGGAGAACTACGTCATATACTTCAAAGCATATACCCCATCATGTTCCCTTCTGCTAGCACAGCTTCCTTTGACGCCCACTGAAACCCTGCGACATCTGAATCCTAATTTTCATTAAGGTACTGAACTCCCTTACACATATCCACATCCATGTTTGGACCACTCAGGACCAAAACACCAGAGCTTCTTCGCAAGATCCTTAATATCCCATCCAAACTCTTCAGATAAGATCTTTGAAACAACTTTAGGATCATCTCTTGGCCCAATACGGCCATCATCAATGGCTTCAGCAAGCCCATCCTCCAGAGAGCGGACCTCCATGTACAGATGGCCGTGCTTTCTCAGAGACTTGCTCCTCACAGTTCTCGAAGATTTTTCTAGCCTGTCTCATGGAATGAAATGACAGGGCCAGACATCATAATTCCCGCACCACCTATGAAATCGCCCTGCAAGTCTTTGAAACAGATCTCAAGATGGAGTTCTCCAGCACCTGCAGTATGTGCCCCCCCCACTCCTCAATGGTACACAGTACACACCACCATAGAATCAGATTTGGACAAACGCTGAAGCCCTTAAACTAGCTTGGGCAGGTCAGAGGCAACCTTACACTGCAGAGTAATACGGACGATAGAAGAGACAGAAACTTGACAACTCCGAGGAAAGAACCAAAACAGATCTTCTTATTTCCTGCAACCATGTACTGAACCAGGCCATTCTAGCTCCAAATTGACATTAAGGTTACTAAATGTATGCTTCACTAAGGCACCATATTTAATGTAATGCACTACAGAATAGTGTTTTGTTAAAAAGGTAGATTCATATCATGTGCAAGTCTCAACCTTTTCTAGACTATAACAGGAGTTTATTTTTGAAGAAGCCAAATACAATGTCAGGTTCATCAATTCGGCTGCCACGATATCAGTCTTTACTGCAGATATTTAGAAGTTTGCTACAGATTGGGACAACAGTGCATATAGGAGAACAGTCATGGGACATGTTAAATAATAGATGCTTGCTGCTGCTATGTAATATTCAAGAAATAACTGTAGAAATTGATCAGAATGCTCTTATGTTGTATAAAGTTCCTCATCAGCAGTTCAATTGCAAGTATCTTAGAGAGTTGACGATAAGAACGTGTGGAGAAAAACCACAGATACTCCTACAGCTAGACCAGGTAATGATTACATTTTATCAGGATATATTAGCTGCAACATCTAGACATGTGGTTCATCAAAAGACCAAATATGAATCCTAATCTTGGGAAAGCTTATAAGATTGGATTTACAGGAGGCAATTGCTAAGAAGAAATCTTGATTCTCCGATCACCATTTCAAATTTCTTTCCATTGAATTGTCAGACGGTTAGTTTAGGTACCTACACAAAGGAGATCATGCAAAATCAAAAAAGTAAATGGGGTCCAAGTGAGTCATACTTGACATAACAAATACAACTGAGCTAATAGTGGCTAATGATTAACTGGGGATCTAACCTAAAGAAAATTAAGCAACTGGAGAGTTCATACAGCTGAGGAAGTTGGCACGAAGTGTCTTAAGGTTAGCTAATAGTCTGCAAACAGAATTATTGTTTTGAATCCCCGCAATAGTCTGTATGGTACCTCGCTAATTGAAGTTAAGCACCTTGCATATTCAACTCATTGTTCTTTTGAAATGTCATAAATGAATGAAGCAACTTGTAGTGCAGTTCACCATTCTAACAACCATTTGAAGTAGAGTAAATCGAACTTGGATTAGCCTAAGGGCATTTTAGTAAATCGAACACGTTTCCTTATAAATCACCCCAACCCTAACCCAAGAATCGCAATGCGTATTGTTGAGAGAGTAGCAGTGTGAGTGAGGCGGCGATCAAGGAAGAAACAGTAACCGGTGTCCTGATGATGGATCTGAATTTTGGTTTAATGTGGGAACCTATAAACATATATAGCTTGTAGATCAGAGAGAACATCGACACTGTTCTTGCAAATCATTATAATGACTTTTCGTCTCAAATCCAGATTGTTTACTGTGTTAAAACCTTGATTTTGATGTTGAAGACTCTCGAATGTTCCTTTTCCGGTAAGATCTGTAAAAAATGTTGTTGTTTCATATATTTTTCATTCTCTTAACCCACAAACACTGACATTTTTCTTTGGTTACACTGACATTTGGTTTGGGTTTTTTTTTTTTGGTTGTTGCAGACATGGTCCATATGTTTAATTGTGCCATCTGCTCTGTCTTTGTGAGCAGCCTCTTTGGCAGGGGAAAAAAACCCGAGTGTTCTCTGCTCATAGGGTGGGTTGGATTTGGAGTGGAGACAACTCTCTGTACATAGCCCTTGCTTCTCCAACTAAAATTTGTGGGTAGTTGACATGCTACAACTGTTGAAATGGTGGTAGATGGGCAGAAATTTTAAGATCTTATAATTTGTAATCATTGAATTAGAGATGTTTTAGTTTAAATAGTTTGGACATTAGTTTGTGGATCACTCTGTACCTCAAAACCCAATGTTTGTAGTTAGTTGGGTAAAAAAACATATCTGATTGGAGTTGTAGGTACTTGTAAGTTGTAACTATCTTATCTGAACATAAAAAGATCAGTTGGAAGCTTACGATTCAATTATCAGAGAAAATTTTGTTCGTGGAAATTATTTGAGATTGCAAATAGTTACTCAGTTTATGGAGTAGTAAATGTTGTTAGTGTTTGATGGTACTTAATTACATTTTTAGGTTGAATTAATATCTTCCAGCATTTTTATTGTTGAATCGGTTTTGTAATTCTCAAGTCACTCCTATCTACATAACAACTCAAAATGTTGTTATGCTCATAATTTGATACAGAGCAACTGGTTCATAACTTAGACACATAATTTTTGTGCAGAGTGGGATTTGGGTTGAGAATTATTTTGGTAGCCCTTTTATGTTACCGGTTGTCTTATGTTTCCTAATGATTTTGCACTTGAAACTCTTTAATTGCACTTGAATAAGTTACTCACCCAACTTGAGGTGTTGTTTCTACGATACTAATTTTTGTGTTCTTTCACCATTTTGTTATTGTGTGAGTTTATTCCTCGCCTAGTTCTTGTACAAATAAAACCAGCATGCTGTCGAAGTGTTGGTTTGATTCATGAAATGGACCTTAAAAATCATTCATCCATTTTTTTTCTTTGACCATTTGTTGTGTGTGCAAGTTTGTTTCTCTGATTAGTTTTTGTACAAATAAGACCAGCATGCTATCAAAGTATTGATTTGATTCATGAAATGGACCTTAAAAATTATTCATTTTTCTTATTCTTTCTGTATATTAACTCATTGAAAACTTCTAAACTTTTTTCTAGCATCTACACCCATCATCTAACAAAGCATAACAGTGTAGGCTGAAGAAATTATATAATTATCACAAAGGCTTGCTCACTGGGCTGCAATTAGAAGTATAAATTGGGTTGTGCCAGTACGAGCACAACCCAAACCAGCATGCTAAAATCTGAGCTCAGCCCAGCACGTTAGCGTGGGCTGTGCTGGGTTAATCGGCACAATAGCACAGCACAGCACGCGGCACGGATAAACACATGGCGTAGCCCAGCACGATAGTGTTTATTGTTGTATGAGTCTTCTATATCTCAAAGTTCTTTACGCCTGTTGAAGCAATTTTTGTTTCTCAAGTTAGTCATATCTACCTTACAATTCAAAACATTTGTTACAGAGCAACTGGTTCTTACCAAAACTTGATAGAATGTCTGACTAAAATAAGCTAAGTGATGACCATCCTATACAATGCAAAGTGATGACCATCCTATACAATGCAATTTTTGCTGAAAGCTATTGCCAGTTTCACGGTACCTCCGTAGGAAGTAATCCTCATCTACACCATAATCCGAGTCTCAGAAAGCATAACCATGTAGGCACAGCTGCAATGCTTCAGTCATATATCCAATTGGGTTTAGTCCAAGTGCATTTTGGTAAATCGGATAGGTTTCTTTATAAATCAGCCTAAAACCCTGGAATCTCAGTAGATATTGGGTGAGAGACCGGAGAATAAAAGTGGGAGTGAGGCGGCGTTTGAGGGAAGAACCACTAACCGAAATTCTGCTAGTGAGATTTCGCCGTTTCCAAAATCAGATGCCGGGTTTTGATCTGACATTTGGTTTATTGCGGGAACCATTACACATATAGAATGACACAGATCTATGAAATTGTCGATCATAATGACTTCTCCTCTCATATCCAAGTTTTTTTTTTTTTCTGTGAGTAACCAGTTTCGGGTCTGGATTATATCGAATGTTCCTTTTCCGGTAAGATCTGTAAAAATAACGGTGTTTTGATGTTTTTTGCAGGGACATATCTATCTTGGTGCGCAACTTCTTTGGAAGGAGTAAAACGATAGAGTGATCTACACTCCTAGAGTGGGATGTGATAGAGATAACTTATTTGCTGTAGAGAAAAGACTGGTCCTCAACTGGTAGTGTTAGATGATAGTTCAGATTACATTAATCTGTAAATGGTGCTTCAGATTATAGTTACATTACATGTATATTTAGGGGCTTGATAGAGCCTCCAATCAAAATAAAATAAACCAATTGAGAAAATTTTGTTAACCTGTAAATGTAGTTAATGTGGGATGATAGTGTTTAGTGTTGAATAAGTTTTCTATATCTCAAAGTTAGTTATTGAGTTCTTGTGAGTTTCAATGTTACATTGTGCTGAAACTTTTGCATAAAATGAGAGATTACCGTGCCTATCAAGCCATAGATGGTTACCGTTAAAATGAGAGTTTGAGTTCCCTTTCTATGTCCAATTGGTGAGTTGTGGAAAGGAAACTGTCTCCAATGAAGCTTCGGAACCTGTCCTTATTGCATACTTTCTGCCATTATAATTTTTGTTTTCTTTCACCATTTTTTTGTGTGCGCGGGTTTATTTCTCGCGTAGTTCATGTACAAATAAGACCAGCATGCGGTTAAATTTTGGTTCCGACTCATGAATCAATAACCTTTGGATTGTTTTTTCTTCTAATTTCTCTTCCGTGCAATCTCAAAAATGTACACAAAGGCACGTAAAATTCACTGAAACAAAAATGCTAGGTCCTGCATATTCCTCCTTGGTTTGCTTCAGTCATATATCCAATTGGGTTTAGTTCAAGGGCATTTTAGTAAATCGAATACGTTTCTTTAAATATCAGCCAATATAACCCTAGAATCTCAGTAGATATTGGGTGCGAGACCGGAGAATAGAAGTGGGAGTGAGGCGGCGTTTGAGGGAAGGACCACTAACTGGAATTCTGCTAATGAGATTTCGCCGTTTCCAAAATCAGATGCCGGGTTTTGATCTGACTTTGGGTTTGTTGTGGAAACCATTACACATACGTTGGAGATAAAAGAGTAGAATGACACAGATCTATGAAATTGTCGATCATGATGACTTCTCCTCTCATATCCAAGTTGTTTTCTGCGAGTAACCAGTTTCGGGTCTGCATTAGTTTAAATAGTTGTAAAGCATTACAGTGTAGGCTCAAGAAGTTCTAACATCAAAAAGGCTTCCTCACTGGATATTATTGAACGAGAGTAGTAAATCGAACACGTTTCCTTATAAATCACCCTAACCCTAACTTTGGAATCTCTGTGGATATTATTGAACGAGAGCAGCAGTGGGAGTGAGGCGGCGATGAAGGAAGAACCAGTAATAGGAGTCCTGCTTAATGGATCTGTGGTTTGATTCAAAACAAGAGAGACACGGAATTGTCATAATGACTTCTACTCTGAAATCTATGTTGTTTTCTACTTTGGAATCGGGATATGGGAATTAGGGATCATAGGTTTGAGATGGCTGTGCAGTTAAGATCTGTAAAGTAATGTTTTTTTTTTTTAATGATTTCATTGACTTATCCCAGAATATTGATATTCATGTTTTTGTTTTTGGTTGCAGGGATTTTCTCATATTCATATGAGATATGGGGGTGAGACTTCTTGGATTTTAATCTGGAGACATAAGCCTTAGATCTACACGAAAATTAGACATGATAAATGTTAGATCAACAGAATATTTGTTAATTCTTATATATTGGTAATCACTGGACTAGACATGTTTTAAGGTTGTTCAATAGGATTGGGGGTTTTAGTTGTGAAAAATTTTCAGGTTGTATTTATGTCTGATTCTAGTAGTATTATTCTTGTAACTTTGGCTCATCTGAGCATACAAAGATCAATGGGGAGATTACACTTCAGTTGTTGGAGAATATTTTTTTCTTCTGTAGATCTGATCCTATTATTTACAATTACAAAAATTAGTTCTAGATATTACTTCATCGGTAAATGTTGTTAGTGTCTGATGATAGTTAAGGAACCAATTTGCATTTTGTTACTTGTTAATTAGTGACCTGACTTTATCTGAATGACAGAGTATTTTCAATGTATGATGAACACTTTGGTGACATATTTCATTTATGCATGGGAGTCAAATAAGTAAATGCACGCTTGATTGTACAAGGGAATATATCTTCATCTTACTGCAATGACCATGGGGTTTTTTAATAGGTAACTGCACTGAAGTTTGTTTTCATTCATGAATAGATTTCATAACAATTGAGCCTCAGAGTTCCCTATAATGATTAACATAAAAACAGCTTAACCGGACAGGAGTAAGGAGACATTGTTATACATTTTTTGTAGTGATTTATATAGCCTTGTGGTTATTTGGTTACTTTTCAGTACAATTCGTATATGCTGCTATAACTATATATTTGAGTTTGGGTTTTTACTGAAGTTGCCATGCAGTATTGTTCTTCATTAGGAAAATAGCTATCTCGGGCCATGGTGTATTTCTGAAGTATGGTAAGGTAGTTGTTGCTCGCAGCCTACGGGTTGAGAATTTGTGTTGCATAATTCTCAAGAAATTTATCAACTTGCTACTCACACTGCAAGATGTCATTCCTTCATGACCTTGAGCTGATGACCTTTGTCAGATCGTATGCGGCTCTTATATTTGTTTTTAGTTCTATCTCCAGTGTACAGGGCACAAGTCTTTATCATATACTTGTTGTATTTGTATAATACTGTACATACTAGGTATTACAAGCAGATTAGGAGCAAGCCTGTATCTATATGAAAGGTACTGTGGCTGTGTACCTTAGAATTTATTATGATGGGACGAAGAAGGAAAGGAAGTTCCTCTTCTATGCCCACTTGGTGAATTTGGAGAAGGAAAATGTCTCCAATGTGTGGCTTTGGAACCGGTCCTTATTGCTTACTTGTATGTTTCTGTGGTAACGATTTTTGTTTTCTTTTACCATTTTGTTGTGTGTGAGCGAGTTTCTTGTACAAATAAGACCAGCTTGCTGTCAAAGTTTGGGTTTGATGCAGAGTTTCTTTTTGTGAATCGTCTAGAACAAAAAGGGCATGGTCTGGCATATTCCGCTTTGCGCTATATGGAAGGATGTGCGGCCTGCATACGAGTGCACTTATCGCTATCATGACTCGGTAGTATTCGTACATTTTGAAATGATGAAAGTAGTGATCAACTATTAGGCGCTATTTAAAAAAATTGAGCCTCTGCTACCATGTGGAGTCTTAAACTCAGCCTTTGTCTAATTTCTCCATTTTCTCTGGCTTTGTTTCCCTCTTAAATAAAACTTAAGGTCCGTAAAGTCGTTTTATGTTGGAACCGGCGACCAAATTGGTCCACGTCTACACCACAATCCAGTGTAGGCTCAAGAAACTGTAATATCAAATAGGCTTGCTCACTTGGCTGCAATGCCTTCAGTCATATATATATATAGAACGATTTTTTGGGCACTACTCAAAAATGGAGAAGGACTACTAAGTGATAAGAATGTCTATCCTATACTTATAAGGGGTGTCCTAAAGTGTGAAATTGACTAACCTACCCTTAACCTAATTAAAATTAAAACCAATCTAATAAATATACATATACCTAATCTAAATCATTAGCAAAATCAAAATCAAAATCATAACAAATCCATTACTTTTAATTTTTCATAAATCCGTTACTATTAGAGGGTTCATTTTCTTCTCTTCTTTCCGCTTCATCGTCTCGATTCAAAGAAATTTCCACAAACCCATAACTTGTGATTCGTTTTTGGTTGAAAAAATGAGTAGTAATCATCAAAATGAGTTGAAAATTAAAGTTACAGAAAGAAGTTCGGCTAGGAATTATGTGAAACAGTTTGTTGAACTAGCCGAACTCAGCTTTAATGGAGTTTGTTCTTTCAGAAAAAAGTTCATCGCAATTTTTCTCCTAACCGAACTTTTCTCTAAACACATACATATTGAGTTCGGTTACGTCGGATTTTTTTTTCCTAGCCGAACTTTTAGTTCGGTTACGTCGCAACATTTTTTCATTTTTTTTTCCAGCCAAAATTTTAGTTCGGTTACGTCGCAATTTTTTTCTCCTAACCGAACTTTTCTCTGAAAGAAAAAACTCCATTAAAGATGAGTTCGGCTACCTGTGTTTTCAAAAACATTAGCCGAACTACACTTGCAGATGAGTTCGGCTACCTGTTCTACAGATGTTGTAACCGAACTTTATTTCCATGGTCGAAATCTGTTTATAAATTTTTCATTTTTTCTAAAGTTTCGGCCAATTCAAGTAAAATTAACTAAATTTGAAGTATACCAAAGTACCCGAAACCCTCATTTCGAAATCAATCATCTTAAAAAAAAAACAAAACCCTCTTCTTCTTCTCAAAAATTATTCTTCTAAAAACACCCGACTAATTAATCTAACCTCACTAATCACTAATTAATTTAACTTAATTATTTAACTATTTCTTACACTAACTAATCGTTACCCTAACTAATTTAACTAAAAAGGGTAAGTTTGGTATTAACATAAATACTTAGATAAGGGGTGACCCAAAATTACTCCAAATATCCACCCAAAAAACGAAGAGTAGTCCCCTCCATTTTTGAGTAGTGCCCAAAAAAACGTTCTATATATATCCAATTGGGATTAGACTGAGGGCATTTTTGTAAATCGAATATGTTTCTTTATAAATGAACCACAAACCTGGAATCTCAGTAGACATTGAGTTTGAATGGGGAGTAGCAGTGGGAGTGAGGCGGCGGCGTTGAGGAGAAAAGAACAAGTAACCGGAATTTTGCTCATGGATCTGAGTTTCGGTTTACACCTAGTTTGGAGATCCAATAGAAGAGAGACACATATCTTTGAAGCTGTCAACATAATGAGTTTTCCTCTCAAATCCAAGTTGTATTTCCCAATTGTTGTTCATAAAAAATTTCATTGTCTTTCCCACAGGGATAGTCTCAGTGAGTGGTATCTCTCCCAACACTTAAATATGAAACCTTTCGGCTTTCTGTCTTCATCACTGCTTCGTTATCAGGAGAAACACAGTAGTGTATTCTCTACTCGCAGACTGGGAAAACTAATTCAATCTGGAGTAGAGACAACTCCCTTTGGGCGGCATTGACAGGCTACAGCCATTCAAATCGTAGATCGGCAGAAAGAATTAAATCTTACAGTTCAAATCATTGAATTAGAGATAGTTGTTTCCAAGTTTAACTAGTTTAGAGGTAGCTTCTTATTCACTACCTCAAAAGCCCATTTTTTTTTCATAGCAACAGGATTGGGACAAAGCATGTAATTGGCTTTACTTAGAAAATGATTCAGGGCATATTCATATCTGATTAGTGTTGTATGCACTTGTTACTTTCTCTTATCCTGAACATAGTAAGATCAAGTTCAAAGCTTACATTTTGATCATTGGAGATTATTTTTTTTTTTATTGTTAGCTGTAGATACATTGAGACTCGTAATAACAATGTCTTGGTTAGGATTCTTCTTTTATTTTGATTTTGTAAGGTGAGATCCGCTTATTAATACAGATAACACCATATCAGTTTACAAAGTCATCTATGATGGAGAGAGTCTATTGATGGCAATAACAACATATCAGTTTTGAGGAGTCCCATTGACCATACATACAATACATAAAAATCTAAAGAGAGTAGAAAGAAAGAAAAATACCTCTAGGGTTGCAGCATATAGTTCTCGACATCGTACGTGTGAAAGCGCTCCAGCAGCAAAAAAATTAAGAATTTCCAAAAAAATTAAGTATAGGAATTGACATGCAGAAATTCGTCACATCAAACCAAGTACAGTCTTCCAAAGTCAAACTTTCAAGGACAGGGAAATTAGAAAAGTGTTGCTCATTGCAGCAGCAATCCTCAGTAAAACGGATTCCAGAGAGCTGAAGGCTCTCGAGTTTTGGAAAACAGAAACTTCTAGGAAGATGGGTTAGCCGCAATGTAATCAGTGACTCGCATGTAAAAAGAGATAGAGGAATAAAAAAAGGCTTGTCATGTTCTAACATGAGATTGAACTCCTCGACATTTTGCCTTGTTATATTTTCAGTCCATGAATGAACCCGATATGCACTCATGTGTTCATTCATCCGGAGAAGAAACTTTAGAATATTTGACGCATCATGAAGAAGCAATGTTCTATCCACAAATTCCATGCACTTACTGGTTTCGGACGATGGGAGCTGTTCGGTATGAAAGTACGGAAAAGCAAGAGTCGGGATAGAGGTCGGTATGTATTTCCATCTTTTAGAAAGTAAACAAGTACGAGCAACGTGCTTGATATCATGGAAAGAGAGGATGTGATGAAGAAGTGAGTCGGGTAATCCGCTTATCCTATCCTTTGCCTTACCAATGTAAATGTTGTTCAAATCCATGCAATTTTCAGTTTCTCTGTAGGCAAAAACATATGGAATGAATATATCGAGAAGCTAGCGTTTTAAGAGAAAGTTCTTTTTTGTTGTGATGATGATGAATTGAGGTAAAGTTAAAGAAGGGTTTGTGTAAGAATTGTAGGTCATGTTGTGTTATCAAATACCAAAGAGATATGTCTCTTCATTTATAGACAAGTTACAACTAGCAGATGAAGGTGAATCTAGTAGGTAGAGTTAAGGAGGGTTTGAATTAATGAGATGATGTTGCACGCATTGTTTCTAGAAAAGGAATCAGTAGCTAGCCAGTGAATGACTGAGACAGAGAGTTAATAATGACTGAGAAAAGGGTTTTATTTTTTTTGTGATGAGGTTTGTGTAACAACTCTAATGTTGTACGTGTTATCGAATACGAAAGGCATAGGTCTTCTTTTATAGACAAGTTACAGCTAGCAGGTGATCTGATGAAGCTGGGTAGAGTTTAAGAGGGTTTGGTATGAGATGATGTCGAATGCATTGTTTCTAGACAATGACTGTGAAAGAATCATTCAGTAGTTAGTGAATAACTGAAAAGGAAAATTTTAGTGACTTCGATCTTCACCCTCTAACCACCAGTTCTGGGCTTTTATGAGCCTTCCTCTTTCCCAAAACTGCATGATTCAATGAGCTGGTGCTGATTTTATATATTGTATGAGCCAAAATATTTCATGACAGAAATAGTTTGTTGTCCTACCTCAACAAACATTGCTTTCAAATATTTCCTGAAATGTCAGGCTCCAACTACTGGTAAACTAAATGCTGCTAAATTTTCTTCATTGAAATGTCGGATACTCTTTACCAAACATGCTTATCATCTTTTAATTGCTGTGTTAAATACGTAGGACATGGTTTGATAAATACTACGTATTGTTACGTTTCAACTGCATGATGATCAACATCTATCAGAAGAGCCTAATTGTCCTAAAGAGGATTAGGAGCTACTACCTACTACTATCAATTCGGTCTGTATTACCCCATTTAATTTCTTGGCGACGGCTCTAACTACTTGTTTTCATGTGCGACATCAATTTATCAAGCGTATGTTATGGTTAACAACATACTTGTAGTACGGTAATTTATTAAACCTTCAGAGTTTGTGGTTGGTTATGGTGGAGGCGCGCATTATAGGTCTGACGGTGGCAACAATTTGTTACATGCAGTTTTTCCCACGTCCATATCATACTCAAGGATGGGGGTTTTCCGGTTGTTGGAAGACTTGCCGCGGAATACTAATGGTGCACGACTAGAACCACAAAGTGAACAGATAAAACACAACAGCTCATGATGAGTCTCAGATGTTAGACATATTCGAAGCGGGTAAGAGATGATCAATTATTGTAATTTTAATCAAGAAATTAACCAGGTGCATGTATACATAGGAACATCAAAATGTAATTTGGGTTATTAATTTGCAGAATCAGTTTGAATCTAACAAGCTCATATTTCAATCTAAGAAGCTCATGTATTATCAATCTGATTTTTGTTCAGTCTGTCTTTATTTGATGGTTACACCAAAATGAAGGTTGTGCCTTTTGTGGGCTAAGCCATGCCTTGTGGTTCCGTCCCTGCTAACGTAAGAGAACCATTATCTTATTCAACTCTGCAACATATTAGCTTGCATAAAAGCATTAAAACCAAGGTGAAGACCCTGAGAACGCTAATCTCCTCCATCGATTCATTGTTTCATGTCTTTAAACTCGATCAACCGGTGACAGACATACCCCCACAACCTTTTGAAGGAATCGGAAAGTATCTGAGTAATAGTTTAGTGACTCAGTAAACCTAATAATATCACTGACAGGTCTGCACTTTCCGAGTCCGCTCATACCAATTATCAAAATAATCTTTACCAATAATACTCCGATCGAACGAGAAAACATTTGGACTTGGTGTTCCTTTTTCTGTTCTAGTCATCTCTGGTGCTAAATAACCCAGCATTTTATAACTAAACACATGAGAGGTATATCTGTAGCGCTGCAACAATTTAAAGGCCCACTTGAATTGGAAATCTTCCAGCTGCTTAGCACAATTCATCGGCATCAATCCACACATTTTATCAACATCTCAGGCGCATATTTCAGTAAACATAGCAAGATAAATTCAGAGACTCACTGGATTAAATCGAGACTCAAACAAGCTTGTTTACCCGAGAAACATACATAGACAAGGATTGACTGCAGCCATTATGAACTTAACAAACTGCAGAAACAAAAGAATGAACTAGGCAAGAGATCATATCAACCTACCAGTTGAACTTGAGAAGAATTTGAAGAGAAGACTTTTTTTCTTGTAATGACGAAGATAAAGGTAATGATCTTATGAGCGGTCTTCGCCATCAAATGCAATATTAAGTGCGTTTGTTGGTACCCACGTGAACATGTACACTGGCCAGATTATTTTGTTTGTATACATTTTTTTACTACCTTCCATTGAAGTCCCTCCCTCGACCACCAATATTTTTTTTTAGCTTCTAGGAGCCTTCCTCTTTCTCAAAACTGCTTAATTCTATGAGCTGGTGCTGAATTTATTTATTGTATGAGCCAATCTATTTAATGACAGATATGGTCGGTTCTTTGTCCCTAAATACTGCTAATTAGAGTGCCAACACTTGGCTACCTGCAGTTTTTCCAACCTCCACATCGTACTCAGGGATGGAACCTTGTGCATATTTTCCGACGTTGGAAGAGTTGCAGTGGAATACTAATGGTGCACGACTAGAACCACAAAACAGATTAACTCAACAATACATGATGAGTCTCGGATGTTAGACCAATAATTGGAAGCGGGTAGGCACATGTATACGTAGGACAAACAAGATGTATTTTTGTTGTTATTTTGCAAAGTTGTAAGTAGATCAACAAAAATAAGCAAAATAATTGATTTTTGTTTTGTCATGTATACTCAATTTGATTTTTTCCAAGATAACGCACCAGAAATAAGCAAGTCAAGATCAACAAAAACAGTCTTGCCTTGCTATTTGGACGGGCTTGAGCTATAAACTATGCCTAACCCATTTCCTTCAAGAGTTTTTTGAATTTTGGATAGCACCTATTTATTTTTTCCCTGAATATACGCGCCAATCCAGTTGTTTCCGAGAGATTGATAAACATCTTTGTTTCCTGTACATAATCTCCGGAATTGCCAAGATTTTCTCATGAAAAAGATTCACTAGGAATTCATAAACATCTTTTCAACTGGAATGGGATGGAGTTCATACCTCAAAGAGTTCATCCCTCGAAAAGAATGTCAAGGTCGGAAGAAATCATAGAAAACATGCTGTCATGGTTTTCCAAAAGAAAGCATAGAATGTCAAGGTCACTACTGGAAAAAATCTTAGAGAACACACTCTCATGGTTCTCCAAAAGAAAGCATAGATTTTCAAGGTCACTGCCGAACGAAATCATAGAGAACATACTCTAATGGTTACCAGTCAAATCAATTGCAAGATTCAGGTGTGTTTCTAAATACTGGAGTAATCATCTATTTCAAAACCCTTATTGTATAAAACTTCATCTGAAACATGCTAATCAATTGAATAATTATAATCTCTTATTTACCAACTACTTAGACGATCAACACGTACCTGCGGACACGGAAACTTACCTCTATAATATAGATCATAATGTTTTATCGTCATTACCATCATTATCTTCACAATTATCAGGTCAGGCTGTGAGAATTGATTTTCCACTTATGTCAACAAATTCCCTTCCTCGAATTTTCGGTTCTTGTGATGGTTTGCTTTGCATTGAATCATGTCGTTACGGGGATGTTTGCATATGGAACCCGTTTACCAAAGAGTATAAAGAAGTACCAACAACTCCGGTTGAATTACCTCCCGGACGGCATTTTTTTAGAATTTCATATGGGTTTGGTTATGATCACAAAATTGAGGATTATAAGTTGTTAAGAATTGTGGCCTTTTACTCATCTTCAGTTTCTGAAGCTAGAGTATATATGTTAGGATCGAATACACGGAGAACTCTTGGTTTCGTTCCTTATACGTTTTCTTTTGGGAATAAATCTCTGTGTCTTCACAATGGTGTTATATATTGGATTGGTTGTGTTCGTAGTGGAAACAAATCTTCGGGTGTTATGGTATCTTTCGATATTTGTAATGAAACGTTCGGAGATATGCCATTACCTGGCTACCATTTACATGAGCGCGATTTCATGTCAGAATCAGGTTCGCCGGAATGGAAAATTTGCATGCTGGGTAGGAATCACAAGAAATATCCAGATATATGTAAGCAACATACTTTTCGTATTGATGTGTGGACAAGGAACGATAACACTTGGAGTAGGCATATGGCCATTAGTACTACACGACTAAAAGACATCTATTTTAGAAGGCCCTTTCAGACTCTCCAGAATGGTGAAATCTTATTTGAAGGTAAACCAAGGGAGGAAGAGGGGGTCGGTTTGGTTTCTTATGACCCAAAGCTTGAAAGAGCTAGATTTTTAAAGATACATGGTATTTCGGATGTCTTTGTGCTGGAAACATATGTTGGGACTTTGGTTTCACTTAACACTGGCGCTTATGTTGGGCACAAATAGAGGGAGAACGAAAACAGGAAAAAAATGATGACATGATAGTTTTTTGCACTAAAGAAACCGAAACAGAAATGGGTGATTGTGGGAGATGATTTTTGGTGGATTATTCAAGAACCAGAGTGCATTCAGGCGCATGGTGGTGATAGAACGGCATTTGGCAACTTTCGAGGCAACTTGTATGCAAATTTCTTTTGTAGTGATTTTGAATTTACATATATGAATAAATGTTAAACGATTTTTTTTTTTTGAGGTTTTGTATCAAGTTTGTTTAATATGGAGTTTTAATGGATCCCAACATTTAAACGGAGTTTTTGTACTCCAAATGCGGTCACCTTGGTGTTTTACTACTAGTTCTGTATATCAGGAGTATCTCTGGATCAATGCATTGTAGGTTTAGCCGGTGGTCAAGAGTTTGACTTTTGGTTAAACTCTATCTTTGAGAAAACTTATTCCTAAAGTTTAGGAAATCTTTAGAGCCAAGTTAGGAAAACTTGTTCCCAAAATTAGGGCTTCTTAAAGGCCAAGTTAGTGTCTTTATATAAAGGATTAGAATCAGAGAGAATCCAACCTAGAAGAGTGGTAAATCCTTGTGCTTAGGTTTTTGGTCTCTTTGTTAGGGAGGGTCGTGTGCTGTGAAGTTCAATATCGGTGTGAGAGAAAAACTTGTAAAGAGAGGATTTTGGTGTTCTAGTGTTAGGGTTTAGGGCTTTGCCCTAAACCAAGTTTCTAGTGTTTCCATGTTTCCCCTCTGTTACTAGCAGCTATGAAGAAGGTGTAGAAGAGAAGACATGAGGCTGGTTCGAGGAATAGTTAGAGAATTGGTTTCTATGGTTTCTTCGATGATATTCTCGGGTATGTCTTGTTGACTCTTTTGGTCTTGTCTTGGGTTGCGGAAAGAGCATGTAATATTCTTTGATTTAATGGAAGTTTTTCTGGTGGTGTTGGCCGTGGATGTAGCCTGTAAAGGTGAACCATGTGTGTGCTTGTTTATCTTCTGTCTCTCTTATTATTTCTCCCATGTTTGGTTAAAATCACCAATTGCCCTTTGTGATCCTTTGTTCCTCTGCGCTCGGGGTGCCAATTTTCACAACATGCATTTATTAAGAGTATCCCTAAAAATTTATCTTATCCATAAATACTTTTCTTCTTACTTGTATATATATATATATATGCAAGATTTCTCAACAGATAGTGTATACATTTCATCATGGCATCTTCGGTAGTGTTTTCATGTTTTGGGGTCTTCTTTTTGGTCAATTGGTTGTCATTTCCGACTACTAGTGACGCTACTAGCAGAATTGCAGAAGCCAATGATGCAAGGGTGATTAGAGTTACAATTTCGGATGTTTGTTCTCGTACCACAGAGGTCCAACCCTGCGCGGACCTATTAGGCAAGTACAATCCCGGAAATGAAATTCTAGATCTTGAAGAAACTGCACATGCTATGATAAGGAAAACATCAGCCACTGCCAAAGATGACTTGGAACAGATCAAAAATTTGCTTGCAAAGACTACTAATATCTACCAAAAGGAACATTTCACTTATTGCGCAACTCGATATAATTCTACGCTTACTGAGGGTCTTGTCCGAGCAGAACTCAAGACTACAATAAATTAGAGGAAGAGATCGAATCTGCTTATCATTGCCCAAAAGATTGTGAAAATGATTTCGGAGTTTGTGAATCGCCATTGCATGATATGAATAGAATTCTGGAGTGTGCTAAACATCCTTGACGCCATTGCTTATTTTCTTTTACATCATCCGTAGCTATGAACGCATCATCTACGATCTTCTACACTTTTTATGTAGAGAGTTTAATCTTTCATTTTCATGTTGATCTTAATAATATAAATAAATTCTCAAGTTCTATTTAATAATAAATGGACCTATATGATCAAAATCTTATCAAACTCTTCTATAAAATGGTGCATACACGGTCCGCTCCTAGGCCAAACAATAATCCATTGTAGAAATATATTTTTTATAATGGTTAGATCGTTCTTAATTAATTAGTGACTTTATTTTCATTTATTTTTTTTTGACGCAAGGGAAATATTTTTTTTTTTTATCGATACTTAAATGTAAGATAATTTTATTAATTAAATACATGTTATAATATACGTAGGAAATTCATCATAATTTCTTTTCTTTTATATACCTAGACTTGGGGTCTCTAAACTACATCCAAACCAGCCTCGTCGATCGATGTAGGAATTTGAGAACAAGGAGGAGGAGGTATGGTTAAAAATTGAACAGGAATGCTTGGAAATACCGGGACAATATATTTCAGGATGCAATCCAGGGTATCTAATGACTGGGCTCAAACCAGCCCCTGCGCAAACCAATGTATACTCATGTCAAGTGTACCCATCCCAAAGCATAACGACACCAACTTGATAGCGCTTTTGGATACCAGTAGCAGAAGTGCTTCTTCTTCTTCAAAAGTACAAGTCAACACAAAGATATTTTGCTTCACAAAAAGTTTTTTGCTTCTAGAAGTTGTTCTGAAGTTTTACACCTATTGGATACGTATTCAAACGCGCTATAACACACCCTATGAAACCCGATAAAGAGAAGAAAGAAAAAAAAGACAAACGCTATAAGAGGTAACCTTTCATTTGTACGATCATGTAGGCAAACCAGCTTTAAAAGAAGTTAGTATTAAAATGAGAAAAACTTATATTACTCACATGCGGTGATGTGATGTGTTTCAATTTATTGGTTTTATTAGCCAAACGCGTTCACTCTAATAAGTTAATTTTTTTGCGCAAGTTGTGTAGGGCAGGGAAGTGCTCACTCACGAATCACGCATATTGAAATTTGTGTGCACACTGGGGCTGAAAATAAGTTTGAAGTTTCTTTCGTTAACAATAATTTAAGGTATAAATAGTAGTAATAAAGACGTACAAGAAATAGGTAGGCAATCAAGCGCTACACAACCATAACATAGTAATAGAAACAAGTTGTTACAGTTGAGGAATAAAACAGCTGCTCCCATTAGTGATGATTGAATCAAGATTAGAATTTATAACCCTTAATATACCTCCTCATTGTTGCGAGCCCAGCGTCAACTTGTATCCTGACCTGCTTGATGAACTCAAGTTACACTCCGGTTCATCTGTTTTTGTAATTCTATCATGCATCAAACAATTTCTTTGTCAATGTTATACATGGATATGTTAATGGTCGATGGAGACGGAGTCACATGTTTCGGTTGTTCTGCGCATCAATGTCAACTTTAATTTAAATCTAGGTAGCTAGACTTTTGGTTTTGGTAGCTATATGGCATATAAGTTTCGAATCATAGACCTTAATATTGCCGGTGGCGTATGTAATTAATTCTCAATGTAACAGAGAATGAGGACAAAACAAATATAGCAAGAATCGGTGAAACCTATTTTTCGCGCCATGAATTAAAACTCCACTTGCAAAAAGTAAAACAAACTTAACAAATTTGTAGTGCTATGATGGTACAGTATTAGCTGGGGCATGAAAGCTAAAGGTTTTGGTTGGTTTTAATTAAAGTAGAATTGAGAGGAATCTCGACAAACATTATCACCTGAAATAGCTAAAGCCTCTTACGAAGGAATTACAGAAATTAAATCTGAGAGTAAAGAAGGAAAAAATTAAAAAAGAATAGTCGATTTTTTCAACACGCAATTAATTCGTCCAACAACTAAAGCAAAATTAATTTCCTTCCCCATGTCTATATAAACCCCGCTTCATCAACTGGCTTAAGCAAACAAATAAGGAAAAAGCAAAAAGAATAATCGATTTTTTCAACACGCAATTAATTCATCCAACAACTAAAGCAAATATTAATTTCTTTCCCCATGTCTATATAAACCCTGCTACATCAACTGGCCTAAGCAAAGTAATCAGTTTATTCAGTATTACATACTACAGAGGCTTGTTATTGAGAGATAGAAAGAGTTCAGTAGCCATAATTCTCAAGAGATTCAGCAATCGGTACGTGATGAAGTCGAGCAAGTTAATAATGAATGTGTTTCCTTCGATCTTGCTGGTGGTAACGTTGATAATATGGATTGGTACGAATGATCAAGTTATGGGTGCAACCACCATGGATGATGAACCAACAGGTCCTAGGTGGTGTGTGGCTAAGTATGGAACAAGTGAGCAAGCACTGAAAGATATTATAGAGTGGACTTGTGGCCAGGGTAAAGTGGATTGTTCCCCTTGTAGGGAAGGTGGAAGCTGTTATGAACCAAATAATCTTTATAGGCAGGCTTCTTATCTCATGAATCGATATTATCAAATTAATCCTCAAAAATGGGAATGTGATTTCAGTGGCAATGGCATCAAGATTGAATTTAACCCCAGTAAGTTTCTTATTCCTTTCTGTCTATATATTCTATACAAGATCCTGCCATGCCCGTGCAAATGCACGGGCTAGGGCAATAAAGTTGTTTCATGTTCTTCGGATTAAAGCCGGTTATGCGTGAAGTCAAAACCTTACATATCCATGACTTCTGTCAATGTTAAAACTTACCAAAATTGAAAACGCCAAGGACAGACATTATGTGAACAAATAAATTGTGAATGACATTTTAATCCACCTGATTATTACTTTAATAGACAACTGAACAGACAATCTTTTAGGAAAATATGAAACCTTACGCATCTAAGAATGAGAAGACGTTTTAAAACCAAAGTTAGGCATCTAAGAACGAAAAGACGTACATATGAGTTCATTAGGAAATCACCTTTTGGAGATGATGCAAGCAGTACTTTCCCTTCTTATGGTAATCCAGAACCTGTGCACTTATATTAGTTACCCACAAAAATCTCTTAGCATCCGCACCGCAGACTTGGAGAAACATATCTGGCATTATTGCTCAAGGAAGACAGAAAATGAACTTACTTAATAATGAAGGGAAGAAAAAGGATTTTGACATATGTCGGGTAGCTATATATTCAACTGTGATCTGATTCATGAGGATTTCAATTATCTTATCAGTTCCATTCGTTACAATTTTTTGTTTGGGGGTAATCCATCTGGGCCAACGTTCGATCCGGTTGGTACTTTTACAGTGGTTTCATCCATGGCGACAACATCCTGTAAAATAACAGTAAGATTCATTTTCGATTACTTGAAAAATATCTGAAATTGATATCAATTTACATTTTTAGTATCGATTGATATATGTGTGTACCTCATTCCATTTAAAGTAAATTCTCTTGGCTGTCAGACTATTATTGTCTCCCATGAAATCATTCACTTTTAATTTGATACAATGACACCTTTTCTTCTCGTACTTCCTGCGAACAGATTTTACAGTGAACGTCTTATTTTCATTGTTTTAGGAGTTTAGAGTCAATAAATTGTCCAGTTGCATAAAATATTCGAAATAATATGAAGAAAAAAAAATTACGTGTTGTATATTGCACAGTACGGAAACAGGGTGTTTGATTAGTGATTCTGCTAATCCATCAAATACTAAAGTTTGTACCAAATCCGTATGGTCTTGTATGTTCAGTTTTGTTCTGTACCTATAGTTGAAACATGATTAGATTTAAAATATGTTCCATTCCAAATCATTAAAAGCCTTTTTTGGAACATGTTACCTTATTTCATGCTTGGGGAATTCTTTGTCACACTATTTTGCGCAAATAGTCTTCATCAATCTTTGAGACCCTCGATTTGCATTTTAGGCATGAAATCGTATTGCCAACCACCCGTCAATAAGACATCAATGACTGTTGCTGTAACATAGTATATATGATACCAATGGATAAATATGGTATTTGCCTCCGGGTAGCAGTAATGACGTGATTCCAGATGAAGCGACTGCTAATACGATTCCACCAATCTCGGATTTGAACTGCATCCATCACTACATCAAAAATCTCATTCTCTTCTCTCATACATTAAAAGATGGTACATGTCTGATGACTTGTCACGGAGAAGAGAATGGTACATCAAAAGCATATAAGAAATAAATACCTTTAAGAAACTCAGTTTGCTAACCAAACCTATTGGCGTTATGATTCTCCCTTCTGCTAACCAAAACCAAATAATAATTCTCCGATTAGGAGGGACCATGCTACCAAGCGAAGCATAAGTTTAAAGAAAGAAGATGAGAATGGAAAATAAGATTCTTACCTGCGCAATAATATGCCGAAACATGGATGGATTAAGATTCTCGGAAAATTGGAGAATTACCAAATACTCATAACTTTATCATGAAGTTGCAACAAACTTGTTGATCCCTACTGGAAGCCCAACTCCCATCTCCCTGATAATTTTTAGAGAATCTCTCGCGAAAAAATATGGTTTTCCAAGAAAAACTAAGAGTCGTAACTCTTCAAAAATATTATGAAGTCTATCAGACCTCAATCGGATGATTATTCAAAATCGATCTAACCAAAAGTTCAGGGAAGATAACTCAGAGTCAAACTAATCGCACAGAAAGAAGTGGAAGATAATTGTATCTCGATTATTTCCAATTATTTTGAAGTGCAGCGCAGTCTTTTTATGCAAAATGACCAACAGTAGTGTCTTTTCCCATTCTATTTAAGAAAACTTACCAACAGGTGTTTTTTCGTAATCAACCGTAAGAATAAGACTCTTATCAAAAACACATTGATACTTCTTAGCAAAGATCGTATCTGTTCGGGAGAGTGACCAATGGCTCTGTATTTTCCACGTGGGTTACTTACATTGGACAAAATTTCAGGTTGTGGTTCCGCCACATCAGCAAAATCATTCTCCTTTATATTAGGAAGAATTGATACATTGTAGATTCTAGATATGTGTAGACTAATTAGGACGCTTATTTTGTCTTGCAGGTTGTGGAAGTTGCAATTATGATCTTACAAAATATTGTTGATGTAGTTGCTGGAAATCCTACAACCACACCCTATTAATAATCTATGAAGTAATCTAACAAACCATATTGAAATACTCAAGAACTTTTATTAAAATTTTAGAATAAGTATAAAGATATGAAGAACCCTAACTTGGGGAGCAAATAACTTTCTCTCTTCTAAATTTCTTCTCTAAACTCACTAAAAAGATCTCTCTCTTTACAAAGACGCTCGGCCCCTTATATAGGAGTTTACATAGTGGAGGACAGCTAATAAAGACCCTAATTTCGGATCTGACGTGCGTCAATGTTGCGTAGACTTTATGATTGAGGCACAGTTTCTTCATTGCCGCACGGTTCACACTTTACTCTTGATTTAGGTGACATCATCTGGTTCGTCATCCTGGATATGTCGTATGCGTTTCGTATTCGCTTGCTACCAATGGAGTTATTTCGCATATTAGATGAGTGTGCGGTATTTTGTACCCACATTTTGCCTCTTCTCATATCTTTCTTTCTTGAGAAGGAGCGGTAAGAGAAATCCTAGTTTGATATTATGCCACACCAGTTCATCTTTTCGTATTCTTATTGACCGACATGCTTCCGTGATTCCGGCTTAACCGTCTACACGTGTTGACTTCTTTCCTTTACAACCGACACGTCCTAATTTAACTGGTTTATCTATCTTCCCTTTTTATTGACTGAAGTGAGGAGAGATAATTTTTCTTTGCTTTACTTTACTTTTCTTCTTCTCCTCTGTAAATCTTCTATAAATCTTCATCATCTTCGTCTTCAGGAATTTTATGGTGCTGTTCTTCCTTAAGCCTCATGGATTCAAGGTTAGTGTATTCTATTATTGCTAGTGTCTTGAATTTCCGACCGCCATTATCGATCTGCTACTGTTCTTTTTAAAGTTTGCTGTTCTTCATATTGATTTGCTACTGTTCTGCTACTGTTCTTTATATTCCCATACTGGTTTTGTTTCAGCAAAAGTCCCTCTTCAAGTAATCTTCGTACCATGGTTTCAAATCCTAAATCTTATTCGAACCCTAAAGATGAAGAATCTCGTAAGAGGAAGCCTTCGCATAACAAGGTAGTAAGAAATATTTTCATTTCTTTTAAACAATATTGTTTCCTCTGTTTCTTATCTGCGTTGTTCTTCGAAGGATGCTGAGAGCGAAATCGATGGTGAGAAGAAGAAGAAGGTTAAGAAAGTTCGCAAAGCTACCACTATCAACACTTCTCTTTTCATCCCAGTGCTTAACTATAAGCCCCGTGCTGAACAACAGATCTCTCCTAATGTTGTTATTGGCGCTCCTCCGCAGGGCATCGTTGCCCCAGCTTCATTGGATGCCTCGGCGTCTTCAAAGGAAACTCCCGCTCCTGAGGAAGCCGTCTTAGTTGATCATGCGGTTGTTTCTTTTTCTGAGAATTTGGCCGCACCAGTAGTGGATTCCACCATTTCCACGTTTGTGAAAATTCCTGCCTCAACGTATTTTACCGCATCACAGCCGCTCCTGTTTCGGAGGGTACCACTACCAATTACTCTGCAGATGTGGTGGTGACCGTTCCTTCTCATTTCGTGGTTTTTTCTTCTCCTACCGATCTCTTCTGAAAATCATTAATGTCGCTAGCTCCTCTGTTAGTGATCCTTCCCAAGTTCGCATTTGTGATTCTCTTCTTAAGTTACTAGGCGACTCTCCTCCAGATAAATCTTCTAGGAGCGAAATCTTCTCACAGCTTGATCCAAGTGTTAATCTTGATTTTAATCTCTTGGTAATTATTCTTTCGCTCGTACCTTTTTATCCGTTTTAATTGACCGCGCTTTCATATTTATATTATTTTCCCTTTTAGGATTCTCGTCGCCGCTTAGTCCAAGCTGAGGGATTTTCTGAATCCAGCAATACTATCCAAGAACTTCATCGTCAAAATGCTAAGTTGAAGGCTGCTCTTCAAGCTGAATCTCTCACGTCCAAAAATCTCCGCAATAAGAATCAAGAACTCAGAGGTATGCTTATCCTTCTTTTATTAATCACCTGAAAGAAATTTGTACTTGTGTTCGTATTTTGAGTTTCTTCGTGCGTATGATAAGACTTAAATCAGAAGTGCGTCATGGAGAGATTTAGTTATCAATGTGCTGCTGAAGATGCTCGCACGGATAATGAGAGGTTGCAGAATCGAATAGATCAATTAATTAATAGTCATTCATATTCGCTTGATCAGATTGTGAACCTAAAAAATGAGAATCTTCGTTTATTAAATCAAAATGAATTTCTGGGTTCTCAAGTATCCCATCTTTCTGGATTGTTACATAGCGCTGATTTAAGACATCAAACTCTATCAGATGAAAATCGGTTCCTGACCGCAAAGAAGCAATCTTTTTTGAAGATAAAGGCGATGTTTACGCGCCAATATCTTATTTTCCAGAAGACTTGTAATGATCAAGAGGAATCTCTTCGCGTGTTGAGAAGTCAGCATGATGAGTCTATGAAGAAATTAACCTTGGAGAATGAAAAGATCATCCAAAGCAAGATAAATTTGACCGTGAAGATGAATAAACTTCGATAACAATATACACAGTTAAAGGGGTCTCGTGACATCCTGGTTAACGAAAACGCCTCTCTTTCACAAGATGAAAAGAAGATTCGATCTCGCCTCCAAGGTTTAATTGGTGCTGATTTTGATAAGGTTATGGAGGGTATGAAAAGTAGTAGTCTCTCTTTATCTCAATACCTCATTTATCATAGGGAAGGTAGTCACATTGAGTTGACTACCTCAGTTTACCCGTGTCATTTAATTGTTTGTATCTTGTAGCTGCGAAATTGTCGCCCTAGTATTAATTAGATGTTTTTTTTTTTTGCAGAATCTGAGAGATCGCACCAATCTTCCATCTCCAAGTTGAGGTCTGATCTAGCTAAGGCTCATAGAGAGCGCGGGAGATTTTTAGTAGCGCTTACCTCTTCTTGAGACAGAGCGAATAGGAGATGTTCGTATCTTGAAAACTTCATAGGAGTTGCCATAGAGAACACTAAGAAGAGTGCCGCGCGAGAAGCTCATGTTAAGGCTCAGATTCTCGCAAACCGAGTTTTCCTCGATAATTCACTTCCTCTAGTAGATGTGGAACCTCTTGATGTAGATCCGGACGAGGAGCTTCCTGAGACTGACAGCGATTACTACTACGTGAGCGATGGTGATGAAGGTGGAGAAGCTCTCCTTCAAGAGGATCAACCTGAAAAAGATGGGTCTGGTGGTGGCCTTCCCAAGGATCCAAGCTCTGATGTTAATCCCAACAGTGAGGTTGAAGTAGAAACATCTTCACCAAATCAAGACGTGTCTTCAAATGATGTGTATCTTTTTTCTTTCTTCACTTTTCTTGTGCGTCTGGATGTACTTTAACTTTAAATGCTGGTTTTCTACTATGTATTAGAGAAGCACACTTCTATTTCTACTACTTTTGTGTAAGATTGTTTCTAACAAGGAGAATAATACTTCCTTTTTGTCATTCCCATACTTGCCTCTTATTATTCTCCTTGTTAGAAATATTCTCTGTCTTCTCATCGTGCGGTTATATCCTTGCGTCATTTGTTCTTTTGTTGTTTCCTGTAAAATAATATTAGTCTCGATTTTATTTTTCTCATGAGGTCTTATTGAGCCTCCCTAATTAGAAGTCTTATTTTTCCAAAGATATGATTTTCTTTTCTGCGGCGAAATCGGAGGCGGTCTTTACATTTTCATGCAATGACCCATTGATTTCGCCTTATGATCTTCTCGTATTATTGCTTCTACAGGATGTATTGATGCGTCAATACGACAAGTCCCTTTACTCCCGTGGGTAAAAAGACTCATGATATTGACGTCTTCGACACAATTTATCTCCCTAATGGGGGGTGCCGTCCTTATATTACCCCTGACTGCCCCTTCAAGGAAGCTTACCCCTACCGAGTTAGGGTGGGCTCTTCCCATCCAGTGATGCAACAATCATTTGTTTTCGCGGTCTCTTATCCCTTTGCCGATATGGCTTATGGTTACGAGACCACACCCTAATTGGGGTTTCTTGAGGACCGAGTGCATAATAGTCAGGACTTGCCAAGAGCGGCCAGGTACGCTCTAGACGCCCCAGGCACTCTTGACTCAACCATGTACCTCGGCGCCTTGATCGAGTTTATGCACTCCTTAGGAGAGACCTTCTCACCTTAGTAGTTCGACTAAGGTGCCTCTCCTGGATTGGCTTTTATTTCACCCTAAATCTCCATGACTCAGGTTTCAGGGTCGGTGTAGCTTTCCCCCGAGTCATGCTTAATAGGTTTTCCCCAATTATAACGCGCGTTAGGTTTTTTTTTTGCCTTTTGCTATTATGCGAACTAGGGTGCACGCCACAATTGGATGCCTAACCTCCCTAATTAGAGGTTTTACTTCTGATGCCTTCTATTAAGGTCTTATTATAAGGTCTTATTTCTACCTTTTTCTTATATGAAACTCTTAAATATATATAAAGAAGATGAATTTTTCACATTCATTCATACGCTTGATTGGTACAACTCTGATGTCTTCTTTCTTAATTTATTCGCTTACATAATAACCACTTTTTGTAAAAATACTTTCCCTGTGTTTACTTCCTTCAGCTTCTTGTACTTCATTAGATTTCCATATATATTATTTTCTTCATGCGTGCGGTTACTACCGCAGGATCTACGAATAGTATTTCTTCAAATATAATATATTCCATGGATGTTCAAGTCTGCGACCCGTGTTTTTCCCCTCAGGATCCATTAACTCATATGCTCCATTTCCAACTATCCTCTTTATTATGTAAGGTCCATCCACCTTTTCTCTAACTTTCCATCTCCTCCTTTCTGATAAGGCAGTATTTCTCTCAACACCAATTCGCCTGGATGAAATTCTCTTTCTCTAACGCGCTTGTTATACTCTCTGGCTAGTCCCTTGTGGTTATTCTCCTTATGTTGTAGGCCAATTTCTCAGTTTTCTTCTAAATCATCAAGCTTTGCCAAGATTAAGTCCGTGTTTAAGTTCTTCTCCCATGCTTCTTTCTTCGTTGTGGGTATGATGACTTCAGTTGGAAACACTACCTCAACTCCATATGTTAGACAGAAGGGTGACATTCCTGTAGCTTCTCTCCGCGTCATTCTGTATGCCCATACTGCATTATGTACTTGTTCGCACCACCCTTTATTGTATCCTTCCAGTTTCTTCTTCAATATATCCGTAATTGTTTTGTTAGTGGCCTCAGCCTGCCCATTGCTCTGTGGATATAAAGGAGTTGATTTTCTGCTTTAGATCTTGAATGCGTTAAGCACCATCTCTATGTTTTCGCCCTCAAATTGCTTTCCATTGTCGGATACTAATTGCACAGGTATTCCAAATCTACAAATGATATTCTAAAATATAAATGTAAATACATCTCGATCTTAAATATGTTGGACTGCTTTCACTTCTGCCCATTTTGTAAACTAGTCTATTGCGACTATTAAGTATCTCCTCTGCCTCGTTCCTGGAATAAATGGACCTACAATGTCTAGGTCCCATTTTGCAAATGGCCACACACTTGTTGATGAGTTTAGCGCCGATCCAGGTGCATGTATCTTTTTTCCATGGCGTTGGCATTCTTCGCATCTTCTAGATACCTCTTTTGCGTCCTCATGCATGTAGGGCCAGTAGTACCCTTGTATCTTTGTTCTGTAAGCCAACGACCTTCATCCGCTGTGGTTTCCAGCGCCATCATAGTGTAGTGCCTTCAAGATTTCCATTCCTTCTTTTCATGTTAGACATCTAAGTGACGGTCCAAGGAAGGATTTTCGGTAGAGTACGCCTTCTATTAATTCATAATTTGTCGCCCAGCTCTTTAGCTTGTGCGCCTCTAATCTGTTTCTTGGGACTTCTCCTTTTTCCAGATATAAATGAAGTTCGGTTCTCCAGTCTGCGTCTTCATTCGCTTGTCTTTCTTCTGCGTCTTCTATTATCATTACGTCTGCGTCTTCTTCCTATAGCGTGTTTATCTTTATGTACCTTGCGGTAGGATCTACTAACATAGAAGAAATGAATGCCAGTGCGTCTGGGAATCGATTATCTTTCCTGCATATGTGCCTCAAAATTATGCTTTTGATTTTTACTGATAGTTCTTCAACGAGTTTCTTATATTTTTAACGAGATGGTTCATTTGTACTATACAACCCTTGTATTTGGCGTATTACCAATTGTGAGTCACTAGTTATTCTAACCTCCTCTAACTTCATTTCAATTGCCAGCTTTAATGCATGCACCACTGCTTCATATTCGGTTTCATTATTAGTGGATGCGAACTCCAATCTAAATGAGAAGGCCATCCGTGCTCCTTTTGATGAAATGAATACTACCATGATTCCGTTTCCTTCTCCATTTGATGATCCATCTACCAATATCTCCCACCTATTTGAGTCACGTTCTGTTAGCAAGTCTTTAGGATTTCTTTTATCTTCATCTATATCCATCATTTCTTCTACACCTTCGTCTTCTTCTAATGGAAATTCTGCCAAGAAGTCCGCAATAACCTATGATTTTGGTGAAGATAGTATATCGTACTTAACTCCAAATTGTCGTATCTGTGCGTTCCATATTTCTATTCTTCCTGATCTTTTAGAATTCTTCGATACGGACTCAACCGGTACTTTGTTAATACTTTGACTTCGTGAGCTTGAAAATACGTGCGGAACTTTTGTGTTGCATAGACTAATGTGAGGATCAACTTTTCGATCTTTGTGTAAATTTTCTCTGCGGAATTATAAGTTTTTCTTATGTAGTAAATTGGCTTTTCAACATCTCCATCTAGACGGAGCAGTACGGCACTTAACCCATTCGATGTTGATGCTAAGTATATTAATAGTTCTTCTCCCGGTTTTGCTTTCTGCAAAATAGATAAATTCATTAAGTAATCCTTAATACTTTGCAGTGCTTTCTCGCATTCCTCTGTCCATTCGAATTTTGTTCCTTTCTTCAAGATGTTGAAGAAGTGCTTGCATTTATCTGAGGAGCACGAAATGAACCGCCCTAATGAAGCTAGTAGCCCATTCAATTTCTGCACGTCTTAATTGTAGAGGGTGATGGCATATAACGAACCACTTGCACCTTCTCTGGATCCACCACAATTCCTTCTTTTGATACAATGTAACCTAAAAAAATTCCCGATGCTACTCCAAAGATGCATTTCGCCGGGTTTATCTTCATTTTAAATTGCCGCATCTGTTCAAATATTTCCCTCAAGTCTTCAACATGATCTACTTCCTTTTTTATCTTCACTAGCATATCATTCACGTAGACTTCTAATGTTGTATGCACCCATTTCGCGAATATCTTTTCTACCATTCTTTGATATGTTGCACTTGCATTTTTTAAACCAAAAGGCATTCTTGTTTAACAATATAATCCTCTTTGTGCGAACAAAGCCGTGTGTTCCTGATCTTCTTTAGCCAAAGGGATTTGATTGTACCCTGAATATCCATCCATAAGTGATAATCTGTCGTTACCTGATGCTGCTTCTACCATTTGTGGTATATCTGGTAGGTGGAAGCTGTCCTTTGGACATGCTTTATTTAGGTCGCTAAAGTCGATGCAGATCCGTATGCCTTTATTTTTCTTTGGTACAACC
This sequence comes from Papaver atlanticum, assembly GCA_023531105.1. Taxonomy (NCBI): domain Eukaryota; kingdom Viridiplantae; phylum Streptophyta; class Magnoliopsida; order Ranunculales; family Papaveraceae; genus Papaver; species Papaver atlanticum. The sequence goes on along the minus strand of JAJJMB010001778.1, from coordinate 1,917,529 downwards.
ACCATGTTTCCTATCCATTCTGGGTACTTTGTTTGCCTTATTATTCACGCATCTAGCATCTTTGGTAACTCTTCTTCTATTTGAGGATGATATGTTGTTGCTATCTTCCTTATCCTCTGCTTGAATGGTTGTGCGTTCTTGTTGATATCCAACTAGTGGCATGCGACAGAAGAGTCTATTCCTGGCATCTCATCCATGCTCCATGAGAAGATATCTTTATAGTCTCGCAGAAGGTTGATCGTCTTTTCTTATTTTTCTTTGCCCATCTTAGTTCCGATTTTCAACATCTTTGGTTCTTCTGTCCCAACATTTATATCTTTTGTTGGTTCTGCTGCGGTGAAATTCGCTTTTGGTTCTCCTATTTGTGATAGTTCTTTTATTTTATGTACTGGTTCACCTTCCTTTTCTGGGATTTCGCTTGGTATTCCTTTTCCTTCTTGTGCTCTTATCATATATATCCTTAATTCTTTTTTTCTTTTTTCCATTCTCTTGCCTTCCTCCATCTATCCTTTTGCTTCTTTGCGCGTCTTTCATAGTTCTTTACATCTATTCGACCACAAACTTTCGCACCCCTAACATCTCCTTTAATTTCGCCTATTCCACTTGGTATTGGGAAACGCACGCACTGATGAAGAGTTGACGCGACAACTTTTATCGCATGTACCCATGGTCGTCCCAATAGCATGTTATAGGGTGATTCTACGTCAACTACGCACAACGTTACCTGCGTTTCTATTTCTCCCAATAGTATTCGCATGGTTATCTCGCATTTTGGTTTTGTTATCGTTTTATTGAAACCATGAATTTTGTATGTAGAGCACGTCAGGTCCGCGTCCTTGTACCCCATGCTCTTGAATGCGCGATAGAATAACATATCTACCGAACTTCCCGTATCTACCAAGGTTCTATCTACTGCCCATTCTTCTGATGCTTTCATACTTTCACTTCTTTCTTTTCGCTCGGCAGTTATTGTAACCACCAGTGGATCTGTTCGCCCTAAGCTTTCTTCCGGTATCTCATCCGCTACAAACGTTATCTTCTTCTTTTCCCATTCCTTTAGGGGAGATACTTTTTCCACCGTCATAACTTTCCTTCCTTCATAATCCCGCTTGTGTATTTTTCCTGTGGTTCCTGCGTGAAAGTCTTCATCATTGATTATCGTTTTGGTTATTGAATTACACTGTATACTCCTGCCTCCTCTTTTGGCTCTGATAATTCTTATTGCTTCCGCTCGTCCGTCTTGTGTTTTAACACCTACTTGACTTCTACAGCTGTTCTTTTGTTGGATCTGCTCTTGGATTTGTCTAAGATTATTATTTCTTTAGCCCATCGATGCGTATTTGACAATTTCACCTCTCCTTCCTATTGTTTTTCTTCCTTAAAACAAAAATATTTAACAGATCTGGGTTTCTGAAGCTTTCAAAGACTGATGATAAGATTATGAGGAACTATGAATAATTTTAAACTTGTTTTTAAAGAAATTTACTCACAGGGTATATCATTCCGAGCTGTTTCTAGCGCCAAAATGTAGTTGCAGGAAATCCAACAATCACACCCTATTGATAATCTATGAAGTAACCTAAGAAACCATATTGAAATACTCAATAACTCTTATTAAAAATTTAGAAAAAGTACAAAGATACGAAGAACCCTAACTTGGGGAGCAAATAACTTTCTCTATCCTAAATTTCTTCTCTAAACTCACTAAAAAGATCTTTCTCTTTACAAAGACGCTCGGCCCCTTATATAGGAGTTTACATAGTGGAGGACGGCTAATAAAGCCCTAATTTCGGATCTGACGTGCGTCAATGTCGCGTAGACTTTATCATTGACGCACGGTTTCTTCATTTCCGCACGATTCTTCACACTTTACTGGTGATTTAGGTGACGTCATCTGGTTCGCTTGCTACCAATGGAGTTATTTCACATATTAGATGAGTTTGCAGTATTTTGTACCCACAAATGATCTGTGAAGGTACATATTTAAACGCCCTTGCTTATTTTGTTCTTGCAATTTACATTTACTTGTACCCATAGGGTACATGTAAACTTATTCTCAATTATAGCAACTTAAATAACTGTTAGGCCCCCTTTACTTCGCTTTGCTCTTGCTTCGTACACAAAAGAAACAAAGTTGCGGACTAGGATTGACTTAGAAATTTATCTGGTGCACTGGATAGCAGTTATATCCATCATCCGTAGCTCCTGAGCTTTTAGGAGGAGATCCATGTCTTAACATTATGAAACATCTTGCACTGATCGTGGAAGGGTTCTTAGATATATATAGTGTGTTGGGGTTCCGCCACAGCATTTGTGCTCTGTAATTAAACTTGCTCTATTCACACAACGTCAAGACGATCAATCAATATTTTTCACAACATATACATATTTATTTTGTATCACTACACCGTAGAGATAACTGAGTTTATCATTACTATAGATATATCTAAGTCCTGCAGTTCGAAGTATTCTTACTCTTATTTCCGACAGGCCAAGATATTGTTACTCTGCCAATTAAAATTGGAGATATAATGGTTCATTTCCTTGTTATTGTTATAGGCAAGCGCTCACCCTCATGGATATCCGAGAAGTGGTTATGGTTGCTATCTTTATATCCATTTGTCTTAAATTTGCATCTTCCTCTTTTTTTGATCAATCAGTTGATTGGCATCTCCTGCTTAGTCTTCATCTACAACATGATATATATTGGTGATTAAATGCTTAGCATGACATCACTATATAGAGCACTATATGGAAACCAATCTACCATAGAATACAATAAAAGACTGCTGCAGCTGGGTGCTCAAGGAGCAGGTAAATTCTACGACCACGTTAATTGGAAGATATTAGAGATCATTGGTTGCAAAATGGGGTTTGGATTGAAATGGATAAGATGGATGAAGAATTGTTATGAAGATACGCGGTTTTCAGTTTTAGTTAATGGGGCAGCGTCTGGAATTTTTAAGGGGTCAAGAGGCCTCCGGCAAGGAGATCCCCTTTCCCCATTTTTGTTTTTAATGGTGGCCGAAGTGTTTTCAGTTCTTATGAAGAAGGCAGAAAACAATGGGTTAATAAACGGCTTTCGCGTAAAAGAAAATGGAATCCAAATAACACACTTGCAATTCGCAGACGACACAATTTTGTTCCTCGATGCTATAGGTACTTCTTCAATAATGACAAGTATTTGAGACCCAATTATTGAAAGGCTAAAGAAGAGGCTAGCCCCATGGAAACGCCAATATCTGTCGAAAGGAGGGAGGCTGACCCTTCTTAAGGATGTCTTAAGCTCAATGCCCATATACTATCTCTCTTTATTCACAATTCCACCATCAGTGGCCAAAGCTATGGAAAACATTATGCGTGGATTTCTTTGGGGAGATTCTGAAAATGTAAAGAAGACGCATTGGGTCCTATGGAAAAAGATATGCAAGTCTAAGAAAGATGGGGTCTAGGAATCAAGCGTGTAAGATTGATGAACCAATCTCTCTTAACTAAGTGGCTGTGGAGATAAGGAAAAGAAAAAAATAGTCTAAGGCGTAGAATCATTCATGAAAAGTTTGGAGGTGATGATGAGGCATGGAATGCACCACAAACAAATCAGACTCAAGGGTGTGGGTTGTGGAAAAACATTCTCAAGCAATCGAAAGTCTTAAAAAGGGGGACAAAACAAGTAGTTTCGAATGGTAAGAATATTCGCTTTTGGGAGGATAGTTGGAAAACAACCAACCCATGAAGGATCTTTTTCCTAAAATCTGGAGGAAGTTAAGCAAGAAAGGAAGAGTGATACGCAAAATGGTGAACAACGATGGGTCACAAAATTCGGCATGGGATTTGGGTTTTAAAACGTGTTTTAGAGAAGAAAATATAAGTGAGGTTGCTGCTTTCACTGAAACAATTAGGGACCCTGGTAATTTAGGGAGAGAAGAGGATACAAGGTCATGGATTGCAGGGACAAATGGAAAATTTTCAGTCTCTTCATGTTACAAAATGATCGACAAACAACAATAACAACACGGACAAGCTGAAGCCATACAAAGAAGAATGCCGTCGAAGTATGTTTGGAATGCATCCATCCCACTGAAAGTTTCTTCCCTAGTTTGGGCAGCGGCAATGAATGGTTTACCAACTATTGATCGTTTACGTCGAAGAGGTATGCTCATTTACAAGCATCAACTGTTATTTCTGTGATCAAGTACAAGAATCAATATCACACATCTTTATTCATTGTGCATTTGCAAAGAAGGTGTGGGATGATTTCTTAGATCTGTTGGAGTTTCAATGGCGACAGCCAGATTCGTGTATGGATTTTCTTGTGTCTTGGCAGTTGAAACTCAATACTGAACCATCTGAATTTCTTAAGTTTTGCTTGCCTTTCGCGATATGGCAGCAAATATGGGAGGAGAGGAACGATAGAATTTTTCGTAACAAAGAAAAAACTGAAGAGCGGGTTATTCTTCTAGTGAAGGCTTGTTTATTTAGTTGGGCAAGGGTTCATGATTCCTTTAAACATTTTAAGTTTCTGGATTTTATGCATGACTGGGGGGGTTTATATCGGTAATTACTAGTTCCAAGATGTAAGCGAGAAAGGATTTTTGCAGCGTCTGTACTCTCCTTTGCTTGTTTTCTGATCTTCTTGTATTGGTGGCGGATGTTCCGTTGTTGCTTCGGTGCTAACTCAGCACTTTTTTTATTGAATGAATTTTGACTTTTCCAAAAAAAAAGGAGCAGGTAAATTCACCCTAAAAAATGATTCCATTTAGATAAAGCCTGTTCCAGATAGAGTTCAATTCTTGCTTTGGTCAGCAGTGCGAAATTCCATTCCTTCTATTGATAACTTAAACAAGAGAGGCTGTCAAATACAAGATACATTGTGTTGTTTCTGCAATACTCAAGGAGAGTCCGTCAGTCACATGTTTGTGCATTGCTCTATCATTAGAAAAATCTGGGATTGTTTGAATATAACCTGGACACAGAGATTCTCTGGTCTCTGGAGTGCATGAAGGGAATAATGCTGTAGGGAATCACAAGAAAATCTGGACTGCTATCTTATTGGGGATCTGCTGGACTACATGGTGAAAGAAACATTCATGTAGGGGCGAAATATCGCACAAGACAAATCCATAGCTTCGCTCCAGCTAAGACAACCATGAGTACGAAGAAGAAGAAGATTAGGCGAAGAGTAATTACGCGATAATAAGGAAGAAGCACGAAGAGAAATCACACGATAAGTACAACGCGACATTCATCAAGAGAGATACGAAGCAGCAGCGCGAGAGACAGCAACAGCTCCCCAAAGTCTGGCGAATAAGACAAACTGAAATAAGATCAGCTAAGAGATTTTGCATGTGATCCTCAGTTGTCTTCTACTGATGTATTTGCCTATATAAGGATTCAAATGGTAAAGAGAGAGAAAAAGATAGAATTCAGTCTAGCAAGATAGTTAAGAAACACTTCTAGAGAAAAGAGAAAGAAGCCATTAAAATTCAACCTTAGCTTTACTTCCTCCATTGTTGTATACCAAATGTATTTTTGATCATTGTTAGAATATCATATATTCAATACGAAGAGTTTGAGAAGATCAAATTAGCGTCAAAGTGGTGTATATTATCATTAACGTTTGAGTTGATTTTCATGACTTAGGCTTTGTGTTATTATCATCTCTACGGGTGTAGTTGTGGGATTTTCCGCAACTACAAATCGAGTTATGGCAAAGAAAACCATATATACCAATGTCATGGTTTAAAGATCCTGAATTCTTCTTTGATTTCCCAGATGAGATCCGCTTAGTAAGAAATGTTGTAGGGCTTCTCTTTAACCGTCCATTTCTTACTTGGAAACTGGATTGACAAAACATGAACCTAGCTTGAATGCTCCCAAATCCAGCAGCACTCCTAGGTTGTTACCAAAACTGGATTAACAAATCTGTCATTTTTCAGGATCTTTAAGCTTGATAGAAACTCTGGTTAAACTAAGCCAGATACTGACATTGTATTATGCTTTGCAGTTGATTCTAGCATGCCTTCTCCGAGGTTTTTCACTGCAAATTGAATAGTACTGCCGGTTATTTTATTTTTCTTTGCTGGACAATGTAACCAAAAATTGATGAGAGGTCTAAAAACATGTCTAGTTTCACCAAAACGAGCACGGCCTGAACTGTATTTGCATCATGTCTGGCCATTTACATCGTACATTCATCAGTTGGATAACAGAAAAAAAAAGCGTTAATAAACAAGAATTTACTTTCTTGCACGGGCCACGGCATGGGGGTGTCTCGTAGCATGGGCCATAAGTGCCATATTACATTTATATACCCTCAGAAATTTACCCGATATATCGAAGTTACAACCAACAAATTTCGGAATATCTATACAAACCTATACCCATCTCACCTTAACTCTCAAAAAACCAATTCGTCTCCCAATTCCATTCTCATAAACCCTAGATTTATATCCTCAATCATCCTCTGCGAATAATCCTTGTTTAGAAGAAGAAGAAAGAAAGAAAAAAAAGAATAGAAAAGTATAATCCTCGTTTCTGTTCAACCACAAGGGTTTTCAATCATTCATGGAGTATTTCAAGCTTCTCCCGGGGGAGATCACATTAGACATTTTGATTCGAGTACCAACTGAGTCAGTCCTTAATTGCAAATTAGTATGCACAAATTGGAGAAATCTAGTTGGTGATCCTTGGTTCTCCAAGATGCACTTACATCGTCATAATCATCTTTGTACTGATTCCGGTAAGTTGGGTTTTGTTGCTAACGCTAAGATTTTTGGGGAAACGAGAATTAATGAATTTTTTCACTATTTTGAATTTAATGAGAATCATGATCAGTCAACAACACCAATTGAAAGAATTAGGAGGATTAATTTCACCTCTCCGTTTAGTAAAATTAGGCTTGTTGGTTCATCAAATGGATTGATATGTCTATTGGAAAGTCTACCCAGTTGGCGAGAGCTACGTCTTTGTATTTGTAACCCCATTACCAGAGAATATGTTGTGCTTCCTAGAATCAAGTCAGATTATCTTTATACTAATCATCATCGTTGTCAGACAAATGGATTTGGTTATGTTTCTTCAACCAATGAATACAAAGTTGTAGGAATATATATGTTGCAGAACACCCAGTTTGTAGAAGTCCATATATACACTCTAGGCAGTGGGCTTGGATGGAGAAACATTGGAAACATCAATTCTGAACTCGGCAAATATCCTTTGAGTTTGGGTATATTTGTCAATGGAGCTCTTTATTGGATGATCTCTGAATCAAAAATTATCGTCACCTTCGATTTAGCTGAGGAAAAGTTTTGTGAACATCTTTCCCCGCCTCCTTTGCCACCAGACCGTGATTGGGATTTTAGCAAAATAGGAGTTTTGGATGGGTGCCTGATATATTCTAATTATCCATATGAGGGAGAAGAAGAGTGCTATGACATATGGCTCTTAAGAAAGGAGAATGACAGTCACGTCATGAAAGAGCGAGAACGAGAAGAACACCAGTCATTTGTTTGGAGTAAAGAGTTTAGGGTTGACGAAAGCGAGTTGTTTGCTGTTACGAAGACTGGCGGTGTTTTAACTTACGTAAGAAAGCATCTCAACTTTTACAACCCAACAACTTCAACCTCGAAAATCCTTGTAGATTTGATGGAATGGATTGGCCAAGTATACCCTCACAAGAATACCTTAGTTTCATTGAAAGAATTAGGGGAAGAAGATACGATGATAATGGAGTCCGTTGAAGTTGAGGATACAGAAAGCCACAATCATCCCTTGAAGAAGCAGCTATAGAAGGAGGATGACATCCCTGCATGCATGCTTATTAACTGGTAATCTTCGTTGTGTTTCATTTTGAAAATGTGAGGTGTTTAACATTTGGTCCGGATCTGGATGCAAAAATGCGACTTGTTGAAACTCACCTGTTAACACTGACCCGCTACGGTTTCTTAGCTAGCATTCTAGGCAAATAAATATCACCAGCTTATAAACTCGTCTAGGAATAAAAATAATTTAGCTTATCTGAACTGTTTTTGATTGATTCTTACAATTGTAGTTGGTAAACTATTATTGAGGAAATTGTTTGTCCACAAGCTTATGTGCCCTTCAAAATATTTTTCTGTGGCCTTTATGCATCAAATGTTAATCAATATGGTCAACTCTGCTCTCAAGTTCCCTGTTGACAAACATCTGGAATCTGGATATGTTGTTTTTGGCATCTTACCCGTGCCATCAGAAATTGCTCTTGTGTTTCACCTATTTGTGTTGTACAGTAGAAACTCTTTAAATTAATAGCCTTCCGATAAGATTTTTTTTATTAAGCTTAGTTAGGATCATCGAATTCTATCAACCTTTTGATTGTATTGTACCTTGGGTAGGCAGTTTGGTCCCCTCTATCAACCTTTTTTATGTGCCCTTTTTGGCATCTATGAATGATAGGTTTAATTGCAACCCTGCCTAAAGGTTACATGGAGTGAATCTTGTAAGTGTCAATGCTACATTGTATTGAAACTTTTGATTAAAATGAAAGAATATTGATGGAATCCGTAGATGCTTACCATCACCAATCAACCAAAAACAAGTAGACTTTCATTGTTTTTAAACAACCTGTAGATTGAATTCCATGTACAAGACCATGACTCAATAATTTTCAAGTTTGTTTTCGTTGATGTATCGTTTTTCTAGTTTTCATGTATTACATGCGCTTAGCAAATTATATGCTTCAGTTTTTCTGCGTGTTCACTAGCCTTGTGCAGTAATCTAAAATCTGAAGGTAGTTAGTCAGATTATTTGTATGCGTTACTGACTTACTTTCGTTTATGCATGGAAGGCGGATAAGTAAATGCAGGCACAATTTTGGAAAGTGAGAGCTTTCCAGTAGTACGGGGGAATATACTCTCATTTTACGGCTTAACTTCATCTGATATAGATAGATACTATTAGGAATCCGAATTATATATTGTTTATATTTATTTCTAGTCATTTGATACTGCAATGGCTAACTGCAATGAAGTTTTTTTTCACAATAATTGAGTCAATTAGGCACAAGTCTTCATCTTATTGTTGCTGTGCTTGTTTAATACTCTGGGCGTATATACTAGGTATTACAAGCAGATTAAGAACAAGCCTGTACTTGTGTACCTTAGAATTTATGATGTTGGGACGAAAAAGGAAAGGAGTTTGAGTTCCCCTTGTGAGTCGACTTGGTTAGTTGGGAGAAGGAAAGTCTCTTCAATGATGAGGCTTTGGAACCTGTCCGTATTGCCTACTTCAGATGTTCTGCGATAATAGTTTCTTTTTTCTTTCACCATTTTGTTGTGCGTGTGGGTTTATTTCTCACCTAGTTTCCATGTACAAGCAAGACCAGCAAAGTTTTGGTTTGATTCATGAAATGGACATTTTGTTTTCCAATTTCTCTTTGGTGCAATCTCGAAAATGTACACCAAGGCATGTAAAAATCCACTGAAACAAAATGTGCGGCCTTGCATATTCAGATTGAAGGTACGTGTGGCCTCAAGTCGTGCATATGAATGGTGTTATTTGATATTTTTTTCATTGTCTTCCCCATTAACACTGAAATTTATGTTTTGGGTTTACACTGTCAGCGTGTGCATCTTTTCTAGGAATACTCCCAGGGAATACTAATTCACTTCGGAGTAGAGACTATTCCCCACAATTAGAATTGGTAGATCGGCAGAAAATTTAAGATTTTAAATTTATAATTATTGAATTAGTTGTTTGTAAGTTTTGATAATTTAGATTTTTGCTTCTTACTCCCTACCTCAAGACCCACCTACTGGGGAACAGGACATAGTACATAAGGGGAAAAATAATTCAGGGGGTATTATTGAAGCTTATGTTTCAATTATTAGAGGAAATTTTGTTTGCGGAGCTTATTTATGTACTCTGTAAATGTTGTTTGTTTTTGGTAATAGTTATATATTGATGCTTGATAGAACCTTCTATCAAGTGATGAAATAAAAGTGCCTGTCAATGGTGCTGTATAGATCTTCTATATCACATACTCTTGGTGCACTGGTTGTGCTGCTTGTGCAAATGTGGCTTCTTGAAGTCACCTTTATTCATTAAACACATCACATGGATTCACCTAAAATTCTGCTTGGGCCAGTAAATTCCTGATTTTTTTTGCTTAGCATACAGTTGTATAAGATATTTTGATAACCCCCATGTCCCTCTTCTCTTTGTATGTAGGTTAAAGAAGAGCATAAAGAAGGCAACCACACCAAAGCCAACACATTAATTGGCGGAATGGCTGTTTTGTTAATGGTGCATTTCCATCTTCAGACTTGCAAGACTGCTAGGGTTGCTGCTCTAAGAAGGAGGCACGAGACCAAGAATAAAGACAACATCATGCGACCAAGACTGATTTGAAAAAGAAGAAGCTAGACAGCCTTCAAATGTTTAGTGGTGGAAGCCACCGTTCCAGAAAATTTGTAAAGGTTTCATCATTTTACATTTTATCTTGTAAATAAAAGGCTTTCTGTAATGTCAACTCTTATAATTTTCCATCAAGTTTCTGTAATGTCATCTCTTATAATTTTCCATCAATTTTCGTCAATACAATTTGAAATTGTTTTTCTTGATATCTTATTTTATGCTAAAAATTTGGTGGCTGGAAATATGTATTCGGATGTTTCGGGTTCAGCACTGGCATCAAAATTTACTGCATGTTTGTGCACTTAAGAAAAATTTAGGTCTTCAAGTAAATTAGTTGAAAAATAATTTTCATAACACCCTAATCAGACAGAGAGGTTATTTGTGCCCTCAGACCTTGCTCTTCCTACTGTTTATCAAACACGCACTTGGGGAATCAGACAGAGAGAAAAATGTCATCTTCCTACTGGTCTTGTTGTGCCCTCAGACCCTTACGGCTCCAGCAAGTCTATCCCTCAAGAGGGTGTCCCTCCATGTTCAAACGGTTGTGTTTTTCCGGAAAATTTCTCATCACAGTACTTGAAGATTTTTCTAGCACAGCCTCACGGAATGAAGCGACAGGGCCAGACATTACAATATCTGCACCACCCATGAAATTGTCCCGCAATTCCTTCAAACAGATCTCAAGATGGAATTCTCCAGCAATGGGAATTATGTGCTCGCCGGACTCCTCAATGGTATACACTATACACCACCACAGGATCAGATTTGGACAGACACTTAAGCCCTTCAACCAGTTTGCGCAGGTCAGAGGCAGCCTGACAATGGATAACAATATGGACGATAGGAGAGACAGAAAACTTCCATGGCGCTGATAGGATGACTATCAACTTCCTATCCATTTGCGAAGGCTGCATTCTTGGTGATAAATTGCTACAATCCAACTAGAGCAACTGTGTTACAAGACAACTTTTTGCATCACAACTGCTCTTTAGATTGGTGGAAGCCACAACTATTCCAGTTCTAATCTTCCATGGGCGGGCTATGTGGAAGTCCAGAAATTTATGGGTTTTTGAGACGCAAGTTACTCCTACTCATTGTGCAATGCATTTTATACTCCTACCCAAAATATTTCTAAGTTTCTTTTATGCTAAGTACTAAACCATGCCATTCTAGCTCCAAATTGACATCAAGTTTAATAAGGGTCATAATAGTACAAACTAGTGTTTTGTTAAAAAGGAAGATTCATATCATATTTGGAAGTCTCAAACTTTTCTGAACTAGAACAGGAGTTCAAAGAGGCCAAATACAATATAAGGTTCATCAACTCTGCAGTCACTATATCAGTCTTTACTGCAGACATTCAGAAGCTTACTACCGATAGGGACAACAGTGCATATATGAGAACAGTCATAGGACATGTTAATAAATAGATGCTTGCTGCTGTTAAACGTAATATTCAAGAAGTAACAGTAGAAATCGGTCAGAATGCTCGTATGGTGTATAAAATTCCTCATCGGGAGTTCAATTGCAAGTATCTTAGGGGCTTTATGACGAGAACGCGTGGAGGAGGAAAAACAAAGATACTCCTATAGCTAGCCCAGGTAATGACTACATTTTATCAGGATACATTAGCTTCTGCATCTAGGGATGTGGTTCATCAATAGACCAAATTATAAGAACCCAAATCTAAGGATGGCTTATAAGATGGATTTACAGGAGGCAATTGCTAAGAAGAAATCTTGATTCTCCAATCACCATTTCAAATTTCTTCCCATCGAATTGTCAGACGGTTAGCTAAGATACATACACAAAGGATATCATGAGGGAAAACAAAGAAGAAAAAAAAAGGTAAATGGGGTGCAAGTGAGTGAGTCATACAGACATTAAATTATTCAATGCATATTTGGAGATATTAACAAGATCAATTCAGCTAGTATTTTTGGAAGACATAGCGAAAGCAACTGAGCTAGTGGTGGCTAATGATGTAACCTGGGATCTAATCTAAAGAAAGTATACATCTCATTCTGGCGTTGAGATGAGATCAAGACACTAACAAAGTGCAGAGTTTACAAAAGCTAAACTGAAAATAAGAAAGTAAAAATACCCCCATAAAGTCAAATCGATGATATAAAGATAGAATAACAGTAGTCTATAACATATATAGCAGTCACTAAGACAATGTCAATAACTTTTAGGTTCACAGAAAGGTTACTTGAAATCTAAATTTAAAAATGAGTTCAACAAAGATTACCATTTTATAAGTAGGTATCCGGGGTCTCATCCTCTTGTAACTGCTTCAAAGGCGAATGATGGGTTTATGTCTCCTCAATTTCACGCGAGTCCATTATCTTCGTATCTTCTTCGCCCAATTCTTTCAACGAAACTAAGGTGTTTTTATGAGGGAATACTGGACCAAACCATTTCTTAAAATCCACAAGCCTTTTCGAGGTTGCAGCCTTTGGGTCGTAAATGTTCAGATAGTTACCAATGTAAGTTAAAACACCGCCACTCTTCGTAATGGCTAAAGGCCGGCCATCGTCAATCCTAAACTCTCTACTCCAGACCAAAGACTGACGTACCTCTTGCTCTTTCATTTCATGATTGTCATTCTTCTTTTTCAATAGCCATACTTCATAACAATCACCTTCTTCGTCAGCTAGATAAATAGAGATAAGCAAAACCCCATCCAAAACTTCTATACTGTCATAATAAAAATCACTGTATGGTGGCAAAAGAGGTGGTGAAAGATTTTCACAAAACTTTTCCTCGGCCAAATCAAATGTAACGATCATACTTAATTCAATGTCCATCCAATAAAGAGCTCCCTGAGCAAAAATACCTCGTTCATAAGGAGCTGTGCTGAATTCAAAATTGAAGTATCCAAGTTTTCTCCAACCATTGCAGCTGCCTAGAGTGTATATGTGGACTTTTGGAATCTTGGTCTTCTTCGACATGCACATTACTACAACTTTGTACTCACTGGTTTAAGAAACGTAACCAAATCCACTAGTCCAATATCTATACGGATCAAAACCTGAATCTTTCTTAATTTCTGGCAGCACAACATATTCTCTAGTGATGGGGTTACAAATACAAACACGTTGATACCTTTGCACATTGTTAGAATACGGGCATCCAACTCAAAACGTATTGGCAATGAGTGGAGAGGCCCTAAGGATTATAAACCGTAGGATCTTAGATTGCCCAGACAATGTGGGACTAATAATCTCAACACGCCCCCTCACGTGTAGCCTCGTTGGGTCTAACACGTGGAAAGTTAAATCGGGTGAAGCCGTGTAAAGGCGCGGTCAATGACTCGTCGCAAATAACCTGCTCTGATACCATGTTAAAGTTTACAGGCATCCAACTCAAAACCAATTGGCAATGAATGGAGAGGCCCTTCCATATTATATTCAAGTTAATTATGCGGAAACAAGCGATATGGGACTATTGTCCTTCCACACGCCCCCTCACTTGTAAGGCCAGTAACTCGGCTTAACACGTGGACCACGTACGTAATGACCAAAGTCGGGTCATGGGTGCACAAGTGACGAATTCGGTCACGGAATAAATAATGGCCAAAATCGGGCCTACACCCCGCGTACGGGCCTAGCTCTGATACCATGTTAGAATACGGGCATCCAACTCAAAACCAATTGGCAACGAATAGAGAGGCCCTAAGGATTATAAACCGCAGGATCTTAGATTGCCCAGACAATGTGGGACTAATAATCTCGACACGCCCCCTCACGTGTAGCCTCGTTGTGTCTAACACGTGGACAGTTAAATTGGGTGACGCCATGTAAAGGCGCGGTCAGTGACTCGTCTCAACCAATTCATGGTTCTAATCTAGACATGGTTTTCCATTGCGAAACTTCTCTCAAATATTGTTTGTTATTATCAGAAGCATCAATTCTTGTTTGGTTAAAAAGATTCAGTAACAAACTGCTAAAGCAATTTCGCTCATCTAAGCTCTTTTGAGCCCATTAGGCAATCCTGCCAATTTTAAACACCAGTCGACATGTTCTGCTGTTTTGAAGATCATTTTTCTGTTGTATAATTACACTTTGCTTCCAGTTATGTGTCAAGTTTCGTGATTAAAGATCAAGTTGTTTAACTGCATTGAAGATCAAGTTATGTGCCAAGTTTCTTCAACGCTCAATTACACGGTGTGTATTTCAAGTTTTCTGCTTCAAGAAATTGTTCAAGTTGCGCACTTCAATTCTGTCCGTGTCCAACTTGGGGGTATTGGAATATATGGAAAGTCAATAACAAGATTAGCAAGTCAATAACAAGATTGGAAGACCAAGTCAGTAACAAGATTGTGTAATCTAGTTAGATAATCTTAATCTAGCTAGTCGTAGGGTTTACTGATTCCTATTACTCCTATAAATAAGAAACATAATGTAAGTGTAAAAATATCTCAGTATGTACTGATGATCATCAATAATATTATCTCACCCTCAAGGGTTTTATCAGTGGACGTAGGTCGAGTGACTGAACCACTTTAATCTCTTTGTCTTCCATTTGATTCTGATCTTGAACTCTTATCATAAATCTAATACACATTAGTAAATGGGCAACGAGAAAGACAGATTAAACCATTGCACGAACCAAGAAAGCTAGTAGCAGTAAATGGAGAGCTTAAATTCATCTTTCTAATTCTCTCGATGGGAATTGTTGACTCATAATCCTTCTTATATTCAAAGTAATGATAATTTTCAGGCCTATTCTCAATCTAAGTTAAAAGAAATAAACCAGACTTACCGGAATCAGAATCAGCAATATTCTTCTTAATCCAAGTTGCAGCAATAAAACCCAAATTTCCAGACTCAGCACTAGAAGGAGGATGATTAAGACGATGTAAATGCATCTTGGAGAATGATGGATGACGAACAAGACTTCTCCAATTTGTGCAAACTAATTTGCAATCAAGAACCGTCTCAGTTGGTAAAAGAGTCAAAATGTCTAGTGTAATCTCCATTGGAAGAAACTTGAAATACTCCATCAAATTAATCTTGAAAAGAGAGTAACAGAAGTGAATCACTTCTTAGGGCTTGAGAAATAGTGAATGAAATCAGGGAAAATGAGGATCTTATTTGGCGTGCGGGAGAAAAGAGTATAGCTGGAAAGTGAAAATGAAAAAGAGATATCGGCTTTGATGTTTAGATCCGTTGGTGTGATGCAGGAGTAAGTAAATAAAGGTTTACGAGATGGGTTGCACCAATACCGCCACGAGTGTCCGACACAGCGGCGTGTCCACATGTCCAATACGGCAATTCTGAAAAACTATAATATGGGGACACATCGGTATATGTTGAAGTACCGTCAATTTTTAAAATATATATAGAAACGTAAACGAGAAAACCACGCAAATGTATTTGTTTTGCACTTGTTTACAATTGCACAAGTATATTTCTGCTAGCACATGCATGTTTTCGACTATAATCTTCCTTAGAGGTAGGTGACCTTTAGTTTTCAGCCGTTTCCTAGTTTATAGTAAGATAGAAGTATTTTAGGTGTGTCCGAGTATGTGTGGCTGTGTCCATACGGGGACACATGATACGGGGATCCCCAAGAAGTACTGGTGCAACCCGGTTTATGAAAGATGTAAATGAACCCTGATCTCTACAGAAAGAAACAACGATAATTTTTCTACGGTTTAAGAAATTGTGATGGAAATTGGAAAAGTTGAAGAGACGAGAGAGCTTTTAAATTGGAGATCGAACTAGAGACACTGGATTAAGTATAGGTTAGAGAACTAGGTCCAACCCAGGGATCTGATTGGGTCTAACTCGTGATCTGAATCCTGATTCGGCATCTGTTTCAGTCCGAGTTAGGTATTAGATCGTGTTTTTCATTTTTATGATGTTTTAGATAAATTTTCCCTTGGGAATTCATTTCCCATCTGTTTTACCGAATTTTCCATCCATCCCAAGCACACCCTTAGGCCTTAGTTAGTGTGTTAAAGTACGGTATTTGCTCCCTTCAAATATCAACTTCCTTACTAAATCACAATAGGTGCGATGAGAAAAGTACCGACATACTTTGCTGAAGCTATAACTCGTTGTGTTTGCAGTTTATACCCTCCTAAAGAGTCATAGCCAGATTACCTGGTGGCCATCGGTGCTTGCTATTAGCCTCGTGGAAGGGGTTGCTTTTACCACACATTTCCCAGCGCACAAAATAAGATGTCAGATCCATAAATTATGTAGCCTTGGTATCAGTCTTTACTACAAGTCTATTGCGGATTGGTACAAAAGTGCATATAAGAGAACAGTCATGGGATATGTTAATAAATAATTTAAATGCTTGCTGCTGGTAAACGTAATATCGTACTAATATTTAAGAAATACCTGTAGATATCAGTCAGAATGCTTTTATGGTGCATAAAATTCCTCATGACCTCTTCGATTGCAAGTATCTTAAACATTTGGCGATGAGAACAAGTGCAGGAGGAAAAACACGGATGCTCCTACAGCTAGACCAGGTAGTGACTGCATTTATCAATGGATACGTTAGCTTCTACATCTAGCTATGTGGTTCATCAAAAGGCCAAATTATATGAATTCAAATCTTGGTAATGCATATAAGATGACAATTGCTAAGAAAAAATATTGATTGTACAATCACCATTTCCAATTTCTTCCCATCGAATTGTCAGACTGTTAGCCTAGGTAAATACACAAAGGGTATCAGCAAAAGCAACTAAGCTAGTGGTGGCAAATGATGTAACTTGGGATCTAACCTTAACAAAGTTGATCAATTGGAGAATTCATTTCATACGATTGAGGAAGTAGGTATGAAGTGCTTAAGGTACCTTAGCTAGTCTGGAATTGAATCATATCAAATGTCTGCATGGCACCTTGCTACCTGATGTAAGTCATCAAAAATAACCTTGCATACTGCACGCTGTAATGTTAGCTTTTTAATTTGGCACTTTCAGTCTTTCTGTAATGTCTGTGTGACTGTACTTTTTTTTGTGCCTCCTTGGCACTTGGCACTTGCAATCTCTGAGCTCAGTATTTTTGCTGTGTTTTCCTTCTTGATTAATATCATGATCGTTGCCGATCAAAAAAAAAAAAAAAAAAAAAACTCTTAAAAAAAAAAAAAAAAAACTGAGGACTGCTTTTAGTGCAGTTTAGTTTTCTAACAACCATTTTTTATTAAAGTATATCACAGTAATTTCGCATTCTTTTCTTACAACACTAACCAAAAATATAAAAACCAAACAAATTTTGAATTCCTAAAATTCCTATAGTATTAAGAGCCAAGGCGTAAATATATTGGGTAAGCTATTACACTCTGGAATTGTGCCTCCCATGCATAAGAAAGAAGTTACTAAAGTATACCTCTAATTCTCCCATTGAGATGAGATCAAGCCACTAACAAAGTGAACAGTGGACAAAGAAATTAATTCAGCTTAACTGAAAATAAGAAAGAAAAAACACCCCCATTATGTCAAATCGATGATATAAAGACAGAATAATAGTATTCTACATATTTCACCCACTAGGAAAATGTAAATAACATCTAGGTTCACAAAAAAGTTACTTGTAATCTAATTCAAGAATGAAACTCAACAAAGGTTACCAGTTTATAAGAAGGTACCCTTGCCCCATCCTCTCGTAACTGCTTCGAAGGCAAATCATGGGTTTATTTCTTCTCAATCTCACCGGACACAATTATTTGTATATCTTCTTCCGCCAATTCTTTCAACGAAACTAAGGTGTTCTTATGAGGGAATATTAGATGAAAGAATTCCTTAAAATCCACAATCCGTTTCGAGGTTGCAGCTTTTGGGTCGCAAATGTTCAGATATTTACCATTGCAAGTCAAAACACAGCCACTCTTTGTAATAGCTAATGATAATGACTCGCTATTGTCAATCCTAAACTCTCTACTCCAAACCAAAGACTGATGTACCTCTTGCTTTTTCATGTCATGATTGTCATTCTTCGCTTTTAAAAGCCATACGTAATCCTCTTGTTCAAGAACTAAATAAATAGAAAAAAACAAAAACCCATCCAAAAGTCCTATAATGGTATAATCAAAATCACTGCCGGGTGGCAAAAGAGGTGGTGAAAGATTTTCGCAAAACTTTTCCTCGGCCAAATTGAAGGTAATGATCGTACGTAACTCTTTGTCCAGCCAATAAAGAGCTCCATCAGCAAAGATAGCTCGTTCACAAGGAGGTGTGCTGAATTGAGATTTAAAGTTTCCAATGTTTCTCCATAGTTTGCGATGGCCTAGAGTGTATATGTGGACTTGTACAAACTTGGTCTCCTTCGACATGCACATTCCTACAACTTTGTACTCATTCGTTGAAGAAACATAACCAAATCCGCTAGTCCAATACCATTCATCAAAACCAGAATCTGTAGTCTTAATTTTTGGCAGCTAACATATTCTCTTGTAATGGGATTACAATTACAAACCGGTTTATAAAATGGGCATCCTGAAAGACAGATCAAACCCGTACATGAACCAAGAATGCTAACAATACCAGTAAAAGGAGGATTGAAATTAAATCTTCTAATTCTCATCATGGGTATTGATGACTCATGATCCTCACTGTATTCAAAGTAATGAAATTTGTCAGCACTATTCTCAGTCTCAGTTAAAGTAATAAAACCCAACTTACCAGCAGAAGGGTGATTAAGACGATGTAGGTGCATCTTGGAGAAAGATGGATGACAAACAAGACTATTCCAATCTGTGCAAACTATTTTGCAATCAAGAACCGTGTCAGTAGGTAAAAGAGTCAAAATGTCAATTGTAATCTCCATGGGAAGAATCTTGAAATACTCCATCAAACCCTTTTAATCTTGAAATAGAGAGTAATAGAAACATTTCACTTCTTAGGATTTAAGAAATAATGAATGAACCCTTTCGTTTGATGTTTAGATCCGTTGGTGCGATGCAGGAGTACGTAAATAAAGATTTATGAGAGATGTGAACAAACCCTAATCTTCGCGGAAAGAACCAGAGATAATTTTTCTAGGGTTTAAGAAATAGCGATGGACATCGGAAACGAGAGCTGTTTTAGATAGAGGTTAGAGAACATAGCCAGGGCCGCCAAACATAGCCACCCAGCAGCCAAAGCATATGCACCAGGCCAATGAACAAGCGACCAAGCTTAGCGGGTCTTTTGATGTTTTAGACCACCAATCATGAATTTTAGATAGATGATATGATTTGAGTCACTTACTAATATTTGGGATAATAAATATTTTAGGTAAAATGTGAATATGTGATGTTTAGTTTGACTGTTGGTAAACAAGACATATGCGGGTTCAAGCTAAACTAAGCTAACATTCTGCAATATTTTGTTTTTTTGATAAGATTTGGTCATATGTATAAGCAAGACAAAGCTTAAGGCAGCTCAAGGTATTCCATCTAGATTTGAAGTAAAAAACGTACAGTGTAACTCCAATCAATTGATCAATTCCCATTATGTTTCCGTTCTATTTCAAAATTTCCTTGCCTTCCGACAAATAAAGAAATGTATGTTTCGGCAAACGACTATTTAATGGATAACAAATATTATCATTATAGCATTAATTACTATTCATGATTTAAAAGGGTACATGCATAAAATATTTATGCATGTACCTTACGCCTATGCATGGACATCCACCCGTGCATTCGCTCACACTGGTTTATTGTAGTGCATCATTATATTGTAATACATCGAAATCAAGCCAAGGATCTTGTTAACGCAGACATAATGCTGTATTTCGAACAACATCCTTGTAATCACCTGTGACACACACTGGTGACTCAATTTCGATTCTCGCATTCATCACCATAACATTTCTTATCGTCTTTGCAGTCTTCACATTCTCCGCAGGCTCCACAGTCTTTGCAGTATGAACACTCCTTGCATTTTTTGCATTCTTTGCATTTCTGGCAGTCTTTGTCGTCCTTAAATTTTTTGCAGTCTTTATGGTCCTTATAGTCATCGCAGTCTTTGCAATCCTTGCATTTATAGCAGTCTTCGCAGTCCTTACAGTATTTACAATCCTTACAGTCCTTACAGTGTTTGTAGTCCTGGCAGCCTTGGCAGTATGAACAGTCTTTGCATTTCTTTACAATCTTTGCATTTCTTGCAATCTTTGTCGTCCTTACATTTTTTGCAGTCTTTACAATCCTTGCAGTACTGGCAGTCCTTGCAATAGTCGTACTTCTTGCAATCTTTGCAATGTGAACAATCCTTACACTTGGTACACTTCTTGCAGTTCTTGCAGTCCTTGCACTCTATGTGTGATTTATCATCTTGATAAATGTCTCCCCCTTTTTTGGTCATCATTAGGATAACTAATAGCATCCTTCTTGTCATGGTAATCATGACCATAGTTATTAGTGCTCAGTTTCTTCTCAGTGAACTTTTGTCAGAAAGTTGCTGGAGAGTATTTCTCCAAGCCATCAACGGAAAGACGGTAAGAGAGAAGTACTGCCGACAGAACTAAGAAAAAGATGACTGAAAACTTCATTCTTAATCATGCTTACAGCTTGTGTGAAGGTCGATCCAGGTTTGTGTGCATCAAATTCTAAAGACCTCCGCCTTTAGATAAAAAAAATTAAGATTTAAGGTAATATCCAAGAGAAGCAGTGGTACAAATATTGTCTTGGTCTATGATATTACCATTTTGCTTGAGTTTGCTTGTTCTGACCGTTAAGTATGAAAATTTAGATGTACCAATTCTCTAAGATTTTAACTTTTCATTTAGTGGATAAAAACAAACTATAACCAAATTACTGAACAAACCCAAAAGTCGAATTAATGGTAGTCAAAGATTACAGGCTAAGCACTCTTTGTACTCAAATTAATGCAAGACAATTGTTAAAGAACTTTGTCATTTTTGGGTAGAGGCTGGCCAGACCACACAACTAATATGGGTAAAAGAAAATTAACTAGGTACGATTGATCTTAAATTTTCCTGAACTGAAAGCAAAACAGGAAGAAGAGTCATGAATGGTCAAAGATCGATATGAGTGGCCACCATCAAAAATTGGGTTGATCAGAGACTTGGTTAATTGCCTTGAAGTGATGGTCCATTGGATCCAACTCAAAAATAATATTCAACTAAAATCTGAAGTCTCATGGAATCATGGTCGAGCTAGCGCTTTCTTTTTTAAATATAATCGGAATAATGCAGCCAACTTTAATAGTAGAGCTCCCGGAACCAAATGAATTAAGAAAAATCGTACTCTCACCCTCAAATCTCCTAGTTCCCCACCTCTAACTTTGTTGGATTTGCGAGGTTAACACGAAAGAGAATTTTAAAAAAAAACTCCTAGTTGAACCCACAAAATTCCGAGGAAAAAGATAATTGATGCTATTCTTGTGACCCCTATGTAAGAAGTCTTTTCTTGTTGTAGGGCTTTAGCCCACGGATGTGCAGTCCAATATAGTAGCTAGGGTTCTATTCCTATTGTATATAAAGGACTATCTATGTAACACACTAACTCTGATGAATGAAATATCTTTCTCTCTGTGCCTCTTTATCTTTCCCTATTATCTACTACAAAACGTTATCATGCACGAATCTATACCGCAAAGCTAAAACGGATCGATTCATTTTTTATTTTATTTTCTACATGGATGATAAACACAAGTTATTTGAAAAAAGAGAAAAATAATAATGGTGCTCAGATTTACATTAACGCACTCATGGAATCTGTTGACTTGATGTTAAAAAAAAAAAAAAAAAAAAAAGTATAGATCTGATTTGATATAAAAAATATAAAAAAAGATCTGATTTTTTTTTTTCCTTTCTATTACCCGTTGAAACTGTGGTGAAAACTGATTTGAAGTAGCATAGTCAATTGATTTGTTTTCCCTGTTGAAACTTGAAACAGTGGTCAAAACTGATTTGAATATGTGGATTGATTGATTACATTCTATAGCATATTTGTATGTGATTGATTACAATTCATAGCATAATCTAATATGCGTGATTGGTTAGCATAATCTAATATCCGTTCGTTTTTGCCGAGATCCAGTCTGTTCGCTTTCCCAGAAGAAAGGGACTTTGCAAAAGAAATCTTATGTCCACCCGACCCGATCCAGCCAACCAGACCCGACCCGATCCAGCCAACCAGACCCGACCCGGTCCAGCTGGTGATGTTCTGTCCTATCCAGTTCCAGTTTTGGGAGGTGGACGACTAAGTCTGTACCGGTTCCGCCTATATACTATAGGGGGAACCAAAATGTGAGGTATGTATTAATGTGAGGTTTTTACATCCAATTTTTCATTGGGCTTATTTATTTGTTTTTAAGACATGCCTAGTGTTGTTTATTTTTGTCTTAAGATAAGTCTACACCATAGAAATGGTCAATTTAAATTATAATTGTTGATCTCGATCATTAAGAATTTTGGTCTTAATGCTATTTTGTTCTCTTGAATATGATATTGGATATAGTTGTATGGTGTTTTTTGTTCGATTGGTTGTACCAACTCGATTTTGTCTTTAGAAGTACTTGGACCATTATTGCATACTTGATATTGTCTCCCCAAATTTAAATGTTCCGTGGAATGTAATCTACTTGCTCGACTATTAATCTGTTAGTAGTTTCAAAAGATACATTCAAATATAATCACATGTGTTCCAATTTTTGTGGAAGAACTCACAAAAGATGATATGAGTCAGAAAATTTCCATTTCTCTACTTCATCCATGATACTAACGAACCACTATATGTTGAAGTATGACAACAAGAGAACTATTTTTAGTAATATATTCAACCTAAAATAAGTGGTTGACATGTGTAGTGAGATTCTCTTGGCCTATTGTAGTGAGATTCTCTTGGCCTATTGAGATAAAGAAATTTCTCAAATTAAGCTAAATGTAGCAAAATTGAAAATGGAAAGAACCCCGAAGTAATGAGGGTTAAACGTACCGACTCATATAAAGCATGTGAAAAGGGACATATATATCATGAGACAAAGATGTATTTATTTTCCCAGTAGTGATGACACCAAAGTACAGGTATTAACTGAATATGGGACGAAGCTAAAATGTAACTCTAGCTCCCATCATAAATGAAAGAGTTGGAAATGCACGTGGTCACAGATGTTGGTATATACAATGTAATGTATGTATCATAATAGCAACCAATTTTCACATCAACCTTAATGGCACCAAGAATTTTGCATGGCCACACCAGTCCGCACCAGTCATTAGCTGACACGTATCTGTTTTTCTAACTGCAACAAATCAGATTTTCGTTAGTAAAAACTTGTTTAAGTCTTTTCAAAAATTAAAAAAATAAATAAATTGGGATTGTCATATTGTACGATACCCATTATTGATTCGGATTCTTTTCCTACATGTTTATATATATAACACAAAATAAAGAGTCTTGGGAATTTTCGAGGTAGAATTCGCTCAAGAAACACCCCAGTAGTTGTGAATTCCTTCTCCATGGAAAGAACCAATACCGTTTTTCTTATTTCATGCGCTATTAAGTTTTAAATCACGCACATCTGAGGAATGTGGAGTGATAATTTTTGGGATGCATATACAGAAATCACTCAGATATGTGCATAGCTGTTGTTGGAGTTGGAGTACTTAGAGCAGACAAGTAACCGTCTAGAGCCTTACATAAAGCAAGTGCATAAGAGTTAGATTATCACATAAAGTGATTGCATGAATAAAAATTAGATTATGTACGAAAAAGCAAAAGGAAATTACCGAGGAACTATCTCTTAGTATATATACTTAACATACATGATCTCTTAGTATAGATATACTTATGATCATGTTCATGTCTACGTATACAGTCTAGGCAGTGGCAATGGTCATGTATGCAAGTTGGATATGGAAAAAGCTTATGATCATGTTCTGTGTGGGGCCGTCGACGGTGTTCTTAGGAAGA
Organism: Papaver atlanticum; assembly: GCA_023531105.1. Classification (NCBI taxonomy): domain Eukaryota; kingdom Viridiplantae; phylum Streptophyta; class Magnoliopsida; order Ranunculales; family Papaveraceae; genus Papaver; species Papaver atlanticum. The sequence goes on along the minus strand of JAJJMB010001778.1, from coordinate 1,893,253 downwards.
TGGGGTTTGGTTGGAAATGGAGACGATGGGTTCGTTACTGCATCACTACTGCAAGGTTCTCGGTGATTATTAATGGAGCGACAAAAGGTTTTTTCAAGGCTTCTAGGGGGCTGCGGCAAGGAGACCCACTCTTGCCATTTTTATTCTTATTAGTGGTCGAAGTGTTTAACTAACTCATGAACAATGCAAAGGCAGAAGGTTTTCTTAAGGGTTTCTATGTCAAGGAAAATGGTATGGAAATATCACATCTTCAACGCCGACGATACGATTGTCTTCTTAGATGCGAAGGTGGAAGAGGTGCAGAAACTTATGGAAGTTCTTGAGGGATTTAAAGCTAAGACGGGTCTGAAAGTTAATCTCTCCAAGAGTTCCATGATGGGTATTGAAGTTCCGCAGGAGCAGATTCAAGTCTGTGCAAGGTTAGCGAGGTGCGTGGTTGCCGAGTTTCCTATTTCTTATCTTGGAATTCCTATAGGGGCGTCCACAAGGCTAAAATCAGTTTGGAATATTATAATTGAGAAGATGACACTAAGACTAGAGCCATGGAAGAGGAAGTACCTCTCGAAAGACGGAAGAGTGGAGCTCATCAACAACACATTATTTATCTCTTTTCCAGATCCCTGTTTCGGTGGCAAAGAAGTTAGAAAGGCTCATGCGAAATTTTCTATGTGGAGATACTATTAATAAGAAACGGTTACATTGGAGGTCATGGAAAAAAGTTTGTGTTCTGAAGAGTGAAGGAGGATTAGGTATAAGAAATTTGAAGACTACCAACGATGCTTTGTTAACCAAATGGCTGTGGAGATACGGAGAAGAGAATACTAGATTATGGAGGAAACTAATATATGAGAAATTTGGTGGTGTGGAAGATGCTTGGGTTCCTAAGGATTCAAAGATAACTTATGGGTGTGGGTTTTGGCGAGGTATTCTCAATTAGTCTGCAATCCTCAAAAATGGGTCAAAGATTTCAGTGGGAAGAGGTAATAAAACAAGATTTTACGAAAAAGCTCTTAAAGAGTTGTTTCCAAAATTATGGAAAGTGAGTAGAATAGATAGAAGCTTTAGTTGAAGATTTGAACAATGGAAATGTAGAATTGCCGTGTTGGAATATAGATCCTTGTAGAAGGCTTAAGGAGCGGGAGTTTCAAGAGGTAATGGAGTTTTCTAGAATTTTAGACACTCAAAGGATGCTTGCGGCAGATGACAAACGAGAATGGATATCCGATTCGCGAGGTATGTTTTCGGTCAGTTCTTGTTAGTCTTGGCTTATGCATGATTTAGGTCGAAATGCTCCAACAAAATTTCCTTCTGATTATATTTGGAACAAAACAGTCCCTCCCAAAATTAGTTTCCTAGTTTGGGCAGCAGCTAATACAGCTGTTCCAACTCTTTCTATGTTGTTGAGAAGAGGTATGGTAGTGGTGAATGTGTGTCCTTTTTGCGAGAATAGTGAGGAGTCAGTGGAACACCTTTTCCTCCATTGTCCTTTCATTTGGCGGATTAGGGAACATTTTTTACAGCAATTGGGCTCATCCGACGACCGTTTTGTACGTAGGCATTATTGTAAAGACGGAAAGCCATGATCAGACATTCAACCTGATGCACGAGGATTAGATGTGAAGACGACAAGTTTTGCTCTAGATTATTATTTTCTTAGACTGTATAAGTTTGCACGATCCTTCTTTGATTGTGGATAAACCGTATCCAGTTCGCGTAAGACATGTCTTTTTAATGCTTTTAAATTATGGAGAAACGGTATCCAGTTCGCGTGCACAGATACTTATGTAAGTTTGCACGATCCTTCTTTGATTTACATGGACATAATACTTTATGTTCGAATCAAAATATATGCAACAATTTTCATGGAGATCATAAAATAGACAGTGATTATTCTAATTTTGTGTCTCTCGGAGGTGGACAACGCAATAGACGGTAGTGGAAGTTCGGAAACACAACAGAACCAACTGAATCGCTGAGTTCGTTGATTCTCTTTAGTTTCAGCCTCCCTAAAATTTGTGGGAATCGATTTAAGAACGCCAGTACTCAGTAATGGGATGGACAACATAAGAAAAAAAAATAAAAAAAAGGAATTTTTTCAACCTATTTGGACATAAATAAAAGATTAAATAAGAAGTCAAATTTGGGCACATATTTTTCATAATAAGACTCCAAATAGGTGGATCACATCAAACAACATTAGATGGTTAAAAAAACAGTGTTCCAGTGAATATCAGCAGGATAAAGGAATTGCAAATAAACATACTAATTGGTCACCACCAGCAGAAAAACAGCTCAAGATAAATTTAGATGCTTCTTTTGATGATATGACAAAATCTTTTGGCATTGGTCTAATTGTTCGAGATTCTGCAGGTTCAAGCAGAGGCATCAGAGGCAGGTACTTTAATGGAGGACTAGACCAGAAGCAGGCAGAATGTTTGGCCATAAAAGAAGTGCTAATTTGGGCCATCAACATTCAATGTGAAAGTTTACTTCTTGAATCTGATTGTCAAAATGCAGTCTCTTCTATCAATGATGCTATCCCACATGTACATTTGATGAACCGGGGTCATGTAAATGAAATAAAGCATCAACTATCTACTAGATTAGGAACTACTATAACTTATGTAAGCAGATCAGGTAACAATGCAGCTCATATAATAGCCAACAGAGCTAGAACTCATAGAGCTTCTTTTGATATTTTGGATAATATCCTTGTTGATATATATAAAGCTATAAGGGATGATGTTGCCAACGTGAAGTTATGTCCTTAATCTTAGTTTACTGAAGTTCAGTTTCAAAAATAAATAAAATAAGAAGTCAAATTCTTACATAATGTCTAACGCCCCAGCTCAAAATTGTGTAAAATAGTTTGTGCCATTATGGCACGGGTCATTCCCCAGTAGGTATACATTCATGTGCTCTTAACTCCAAGTAAATATGCTCTTTGGCAAAAGTTAAGCGTTTATGCTCATTTCATTTTTAATAAAGATGTTATCGATTTGATAAGAAATCTGGATGGGAAGTTAACAATGACAATATACATGATACTAGTTTATCCAAAAAAAAAGATCTGCAACGATTTTCGTGCCTTTTCAAATATTTTTTTATCATGAAATTAATTTTTTCTCTTTTCTAATTTTTTTATTAAAAAAATATGTTAGTCCGGTCCTTTTCACCTGTACAACAGTACAAGGCTAATATTCACCTAAATACACCCCTAAATTGGCAACAGCCAAAACTGGCACCTACTTCCGGTATAACCCAAAGGCACAAGAACATACAAAAAAAATCGAAAACAAGCCGAGGCAATTGATTTGTCCGGAGGCAATTGATAAGTGGGTCACTTAATAAGCGGAGGATTTTAAATGTGAAAACTACCACCACACCCATTTTTCAGTTTTTTCTCACCCTCAAACCCACCGGCGTGAAACTTCACGCGCGCACCCATTTATTCTGAAAAAATTATTCGCAGACCCATTTTTAAAAAGTTTTAAAGTTGATGATTTTTTTATTTCGATGGCTAGTATTCTTTACAGGTTCCTGCAAGGAAAAAGAGGGAGGCACGATATGAAGAGGAGATCTGCAATTGATAGGTAAAGATCATTCATCTTTTTTTTTTCATCGTTTCAAAATCTATTCGTCGTATTGTTTCTTTTCGATTTCGTTTTTTGTGTTTTTTGATTTTAATGTTTTCTAGGTTTCTTAGATCTGTTTTTTAGGATTACGATCTAAACATTGAAACTGATTAGTTACGATCAAACCCATCTCGTAACATAGTTTTATATTAGTCTATATGAATCTCTTTGAACAAATCTCCCCAGAGAATCCTTGGGTATCCGAGATTACCCATTTGAAATCAAAGATGATAATTATCAGAGAGGTTATATAAAAGACGGGTCTAATTATTTGGAAGCTTTTGCTTTTGCTATGATTATAAACTCATTGAACTTACTAGGTTTGAAACGGAGGTTTTGCATGTTGGATTTGCTGAAATGGGATGATAAGGATGCGAAGAAATATGGGTGATTAGATCAGCTCCAAAGATGAGTGGTGGAGAATCTATAGACTGGTTTTTGGTTTGAAGATAAGAATATGTGTCTTTGTGTTTTTTTGAGTTTAGTATATAAAATTCTTTTAAATTGGAACTAAAAACTAGTTTCCAGATAGAATGCGTGCTGCTTGCTTAAGCGGAATGCCAAAGGGTTTATATTTTTGTTAGTGGATTTCATTTAAATACTACAGAGGAGTGTAATGTTTTCCTTTAATTTATGGGAGTTAAAAGGATTTGTGGAGCTCTTTGAGCACTTGCAATTGTTGTCATAGGACTTTCTTTCTCTAATAATCATTTGAAAGCAAAGAAGTTTCAAATGTACCGGATGTTTTGGAGCTGCCCTTACTCATGCAGTGTGTGCTTGCTTTTATAACATTTTCTTGAGACTTGTATTATAGAAAAGGGTCACGCCTTTATTGTAGACTTTATTATCTCTTACATTCTTGTTGCAGTGAAGGGGAGATGAAGCTACAGATGGTGCAGGAAATGGTGTTGTATGTTATTGGTGGTCAGAGATGTGAAAGAGTGTGCTACTGAGTTGCAGAGCCCACCGTTATTATGTACAGTGTATATAATTTTTCATAAGGAAGGGAAGATTTAAGTTCGAAACTTTTGTCGCTTGGGTTGATGGTGAGAGATTTTCATTTTAGGTACTTATTCGGCGTTTTTTATTGCCATTAATACTTTAAAGTATCTCATATAGGATCATGTTTTTCTGTGGAGTTTGTATCTTCACATCCCTTATGTTGTTTTCAAAGCTACGGATGGAGGATAATGGTTGGTTTGAGGAGTTGGTGTTGTTGGTTGGAAAGTTACGGATGTATTGGTCATGTTGGTGTTGATCATAATGGTTGAATAATTTGTTATGCAGCTATGAAAATGTATGCATAACAGGTTATGCATCTACAAGAATTGTTGCATAACTTGTTATGCAGTCCAAAAAACAGTTGCATAACACGTTATGCAGCAACTTTTTTGTTACTATTGAAACCAACAACAACAAAGACTGCATAACTTGTCATGCACCTACAATAATATCTTCATAACATGTTATGCAGTCGTGAAAATGGATGCATAACACATTATGCAACCACGTTTTTGTAAGCACTGAAATAAAAAAATTGATGCATAACTTGATATGCATCCAAAAATATGGTTGCATAACGCATTATGCATCAACTTTTTTTGTAAGCACTGAAATTAACCAAAACAATGGATGCATAACTTGTTATGTAGTCGAGAAAATTATTGCATAATTCGTTATGCATCTTTTTTTTTGTGCTGTTATATTTTTAGGCGTATATATTGTTTTAGTAGTTGCATAACTAAATTAGTAAATGCATGAACAAAAATATGGTTGCATAATGTTTTATGCATCTTTTTGTTGTGTCTGCATAATGTGTTATGCATCTTTTTTGGTGGCTGCATAATGGTTATGTATCAAGTTTTTGAAAAAATTTCCTAAAATGATGATCACTTCCGATTTTTTCGTGAAAAACAAAATTTTGATATTGTTGGTTATACTCGTTGTGTAGCTCTCTTAAAAAGACTTCCAACGATATAAAATTTGTAAAATTCCAAGGCGCGGTTTTTTAGATATGTTATATCCAAGTTTGCTTGCCAATTATACCCCTAATAAATTAGGATGCATAACTCGGTATGCAGACATTTTCCAAAATTTCATATAATTATGGGTGTCATGGAAACCAAAAATAATCTTGGGCCTGACAATAAGAATATTATTATTTTTGGGCCTGCGCCTAGTTTCCCCATTTTAAATCGTACTCCCCCGTCCCCAATATATAGGAGCTGATTGCCGGAAGAAGACTTAAAAAAGGCTGAAATTCTCGCACTTACTGTTTGTGATCGGAAAATTCCAAAAGTAATATTTTGGACTTTTAGCAACCGTTTTATACCTTTTTTGTCTTCGAAAATAGACTTTTAACAACTGTTTTGGTCAAACAAGGACTCATTGAGTCCCATAAACGTACCATTGACGGTTGATTATTCCAATTGACTGACCCAAGCACTCGGGTGCACTCCTACTGAGCACTCGAAAAACGTACTATTTACCGTTGACTAAATAGTGTCGAGTGCTGTTGACCATGAACATGAGTCCAGTTGACTTGTCAATATTTCGAACGCACTATTAGTGCACTCCAAAAAATGCTCCCACCGCATTAATCATGCAGTTGTGTGCTAGGACATGGCCGTCATTTTCTTGGGTCATATTTTTCCCTTTTGGTCGTGTTTGTTGTTTTTGGAATTCAGCAGTACGTTGACCATATACGCGGAATTAAGCGATTTTTTAAGTCATTTTTCGGCAAAAATCTCCAATATATAGGCGAAATTTGCCAATTCTCTTAGAATAAGAAAAAAATATGGATTTCATAAATATCCATCACTTTTCTCATTTTACCCTTATCTCATTCCCGAGACAAGAGACATTAACTTACTTGTTATGATAACCATACACTATAAATAAGGGTATATGTGGAAAAAATATTCTTGAAATATAACTTCTTCGATCTAATGGGACTAGAAATTTTCTAAACTCAGCATATATAATAGGGACGGAGGGAGTACGAAAGTTAAAAGTTGCCAGGTCACTTAATAAGTGGTGCCGGTCAATTGATAAGTTGTGCGTTTTAAAAACGACTATCATCACTCTTGTACATGAATTTTATAACACTTCGTCATCTAAAATTCATCTTGGCAGGTGTGTCCAATTTGTCATCTAAAATTTATCTTGCAGCAGGCATCTGCAATTTATATGCTAGTTAATAAATTGAGTTGTACAACAAAAATCAAGAAGTCTTGCATGCTGTATCTTTACTTACAAGGTGTTGTATCTATGCCAATGTTTTGAATCATATTATTTTTGATAATAAATCATATACAACTAAAATTATATGCATTGCAATATTATTAATACTAAAAGGTAAAATGAAAGATGATTCGAAGATTGAAATGGTGGAGGAAACTAAAAAGCTGATTTTAGTAATAATCATGGGTGTGTGACGGTAAAGGATTTAGACGGTAAAGGGTAGGATATTTTAGGGTGCGAAGGGAACATTTATGGAATGTATTATAAATCTATATAAACATACTTTGGTTATAAACCATTGTTTATTTACTAAGATATCTATATGTCTAACCATTTTTATTTACTAAGATGTCCTTATGTCTAACATTTGAGTTTCTTCTATCTATATAAATAGAGGCCTTATCACTTGTATTTTACACACATATGAATAGAAATCTCTATTTCTTCTTCCCCTCTGCTTCGTGTCTTCGATCTCCCTTTCCCTACTTTCACAACAACTTTTACTTATATCAATTAGATTATCTTATAAATTTCGCAATAAACTTGGTTTTGGAAAAAATTAACTCTTGTTTGCATCCCAACACCGGTGACGAGCTAAATCCGGCATCTAAATCCATTACAAACTCAAACAAGCTTTCCACTTTTTACGTAAAAGAGTTGCACCCTTTTACAACTTGAAACCACCATCACTATGAACAAGTTTCAACTTGGTTAATATTATCATCAAAGGATTTAATACTACAACAACCTACATTAGATAGATTTTTGTGTTCCTTATAGTGAGTTTGAGATACAAATAGCTTTAATGTCATGAACGCAAGAGCCTTCTGTATTTCATTTTCGATTGGTTATCTTTTTTGGTTAAATTTTTTAAAATTGGTAATAAATTTTCGATCCTGCTAGGTGAATAGCCGGTTGACAGCTGAATAACAGCTGATCTTACGTGGTTGTTGAATAACAGCTGATCTTACGTGGTTGACAGCTGAATAACAGCCGAATAACAGCCGATCTTACGTGGTTGACAGCTGAATAACAGCCGGTTGACAGCTGAATAACAGTTGATCTTACGTGGTTGACTGAAGTGATGGGTCTTCATAACCACGTCATTAGAACATAAATAAAAATATGCAGAGAAAATTTTATGAGCGAAACTTTGATCTTTTGATACATGAAGAGAAAATTTTCTCATATAATCTTGAATCGGCGCCATCAAATCCGCGCCTATATATAGTTGCGATCTTCCAACCATTTATTTATTCCCTAAATTTGAATCTTATGCCTTCGTATATGATACAGAAAACACATCACACATCTATCACGTATATGCCTTCATGAAATTCAAGCTCAATCGTTATTAAAAATATATTTTCTTCAAAGATTAACAATCGACTTATTTTAACCTTCTCATTTCTTAAATCAACCAACTAACCATAAGCTCTTCAGGTAAAAAATAAAAACACCCTAATTTATGCAATGGAATTCTAGCATAACAAATCAATTAGTGTTGAATTCTAGCACAACAGATCAATTCTTAAATTAACTTTTACCGACCGCAGTTTAAAGATTTTTGAATAGGATAAGTAAAAGTCTGCACTAGTTTTCCATGTGAAATTTGATATGTTGAAGGTAAAACAACATCATTGCAGAAAAAAGAGGAAGACGGTAGAAATCAGTTTAATTCATTGTTGTTGACGAGCTTGAGATTTTTGTGGATATGAAATGTGAATTAGTCGTAACATTTTCAAAAATTGTTAACCATCTTCTATCATATACGAAAATAAGTAAGAAAATAAGATATGGTTAACAATTTTTCCTTATTTTCGTTCCCATGACATGGCAAGAATAAAACCAGCTTTTTCCGCCAAATCACCGATGAAATCAGCTGTTGTTTTTTTTTTTGAAAGAAAAAAGAGGAAGAACCTCTTTAGATTATATTAATTGGAAGCCATGAACAGACTAATTCAAGTACATCGAATAGATACAACAAAAAAGTACAAACGAAAAATATTACAATAACATAGGAATTGTAATATAACAAAAGTACATAATTGCTGATCACAGAAGTAATCGATGTCATCTGAGGGATGGTGTTTTGATTCTGCATCCACCATTTGAAAAATTCTTCTTCTTCATAAAGAGAAAATCCTTTGTGAAAAGGATAATTTGTACTAAACATCATTATCATAACCAATTCCAATAGCCATTGATCTTGTTTGATTGAATCTTGATCATCGTCACACCGAAATTGATTGTCTTCGAAGATATACTTGAATATATCATCGGGTTCCAATTGAAATGCCCGAAGGCTATAGGAAATTGCACTAATGGCGAATACTACATGACATAGAACAGTCATGAGATATCAACAGTAAAACTGAAAAATAAAATAAACCCTAAAACCTAAAATCACAAATAATGTAATTTTTTTATTGAAAACATTAAAAACTAATTACACAAACCCAAATTTATTCGGAAAAGCTGATTGTTTGTACCCAAAAAATAATTCTAGGCACTAAACACGATGATTTGATGATGATCATGATGAATTAACGTGGGCTATAAAGCGAATTAAAGAGAAATAAAGAAGACAAGAATTTAACGTGGTTCGGCGAGTGATGCCTACATCCACTGATGAATCCCGTAGGGGAGATATTGTATTCATATGAGGTTTCCAATAGTGGTTAGCTAACCTAGGATCTCTTTAGGGTTTATGATACATGTATTTATATTGTTGATGTAACCCTAATTCTGATGTAAACTTGATATGCAAGCAACTTGGGAAACAAGACTTCTGGTAACTTCTTTCACGGGATAACGGGCTTGATTAACGGGTTCCCCGTGTATAAAATACACAATACAAACACTGATATCTCAGATAAATCCGAGCAAATCTAGATTTGGAGATGGAAGATGGAAGAAAAGAAGTTATAGAGAATGATTTGGAAAATACGGTTAGCATTGTGCATAAATTATTATGGATTTAGTAAAAAGAATCCTAAAAGTTGATTCATCGTGTATAGGAGGTATACGTATTCACTTTTTTTTTTTTTTTTTGGATAACACGTACTCACTTATTTTTACCCCAAAGTTACCCTCCACAAATTTTTTATCCATCGTTCTTTGAAGTCTTGAAAGACCCCCCCTCCCCCCCGTGACTCAAAAAGTACTTCTGTCGGTTCTCCCGTATACGGTTCTTTTTCAATAACTGGTGTACAAGAAATCGGAATATCTCCATTGTATACAAGCATACCCCCGTCTCAAAATCCGATTTAATTTCATTTCCTGCTGCTTTACTCTTCCCAGAAACCAAATTTCCCACTTCCGTCTCTATTCCATAAACCTTAGAATTTTCAAAGATCTGTGTGAATAATCATGGGGTATTTCAAGTTTCTTCCTTTGGAAATTACACTAGACATTTTAAGCCGACTTCCAACCGAAGCTATTCTTGAATGCAAATTGGTATGCACAAATTGGAGAAGTGTAGTTCGTCATCCATCATTCTCAAAGATGCACTTCGTTCGTCTCTCAAATCCTGATTCTGATTCTGGTAAATTGGGTTTTATTGCTTGGAGTGAGTTTGAGAAGAATCGTTATATCTATACTAAATCTCAGTATTTTGAATATAATCAGAACCATGATCTGTTAAAAACAACACCTATTGAAAGAATTAGAGATATTGATTTAGCCTCTCCGTTTGTGGAAACTAACTTTGTTGGTTAATGCAATGGGTTGATATGTTTTTCTAGAAAAATTTATGCACCTGTTTATATTTGTAACCCCATTACCAGAGAACATGTTATACTTCCTAGAATCAAGACAGGTTCTGATATGTATGTTCATCTTCGTCGCACCATCGGATTTGGTTAGGTTTCTTCAACCTATGAGTACAAAGTTGTAGGATTGTATTCGTTGAAGCCTGAGTTAGTAGAAGTCCACATATACACCCTAGGCAGTGGCAATGGTTGGAGGAATCTTGGAAAATTCAATTTTGAATTGTATCCATGTGAGTGTGAAAAAGTTTTCTTTGCCAATGGAGCTCTTTATTGGATGGACATTCATACACGAAAGATCGTCACCTTCGATATGTCTGAGGAAAAGTTTTGCCAACATTTTGCACCACCCGATGAGGACTTGAATTGGGGAATCATAGCATAGGGGTTTTGAATGGGTTTTTGTTTTTTGCTGTTTGGGTAGTTGTTGAAGGAGCCGAATGTTATCAGATGTGGCTATTAAAAACGATGAATCACAAGAATTATATAGAAGACCAAGAGGAACATCAGCCATGGGTTTGGAGTAAGGAGTTCAGAGTTGAATCAGTTGAAAAAAACAAATTATTAGCGATTACTGAGGGTGGTGGTATTTTAACTTACATTGGTAATATCCATCAACAACGGTCAAACTCAAGCTCTCTCAGCATTTATGACCCAAAAGCTTCAACCTCGAAAAGGCTTGTGGAGTTTAAGGAGCCGATTCGTGAAGTATTCCCTCACAAGAACACCTTAGTTCCGTTGAAAGAATTAGGGGAAGTAAATACGAAAACAATGAAGTAAGTTAAAGGAGATTGAAAGCCGTGATTGACCTTTGGAGCAGCTACAGGAGGATGCAAATTATAATACTTTTAAACTGGTAATCTTCGTTGAGTTTTGGAATGAATATTTTTATCGTTTTATAGACTTCTAAGTTTCATTCCACAGGAGGATGCATATATGTCAGTCTGTCTTTGTGTCGTCCATCCAACTTATGGCACTGTTATTTGTTCTGGGTTAAGCCATATTAATAGCTTTGTTAATTGTGCATTTTGTTAGTAACTTGGCCTTATTTGAATACGAGCATATACATAGATTCGAATATGTAACAGAGATAAAGTCGTAGAACGAGAGAGATATCTCATTAGTATCAAGGAACAATAGAGTCAACTAACTACTGTAAGCAAGCTACTTGTCTGTCTTCAAATAATGCTCCCTATTTATAGTCTGCTATTTAAACAGTGTATATAGGAACTAGCTAACATACTTCTGTTGCAAGGTGTCTGAAAGGTGTACTTGTATGTGCTCACACATTTGTATCCTAATACCTCATTGAAGCCGACTTTATATTGCCAATTGTTCCAATTAGTGAGGGAGCAAACTTGTGTTGGAGTATACTGTTTCAGAAGAAACTTTCATATGATATTAAAATCGCGCCACTATTCATCTTGATTAGGAATTACTTGTAGGAAATCGGGGCATGATTCCAGTTATGTTGGAGAAATTTCATAGTGTTCTTTATATTTCAATGTTCTTAGTGTGAAGTCAAAGTGAAAATGGAAGTCAGGTCAAATTAGCTAGAATCATTTATTGTTTGTACACTTTAGTAGCACGAAACTAAATCTCTAGTTTAAGTAAATTTCTTACTTAAAAATAACCACTAACTCTAAGATCTTGGCTGCTGTTATTTTGAGTCTTATGCTACACCGCGCACCTTTGTATTGATCAGCTCTATGACTAGAGATTTAATATAGGTGTCGGTGTTACCAATTTTCATCTCGTTATAAATACACATACATTGAAATCGTAATGCCTTGGTGTAATTACTGATGTCTGCCCATATAAATACCAGATTAAGCTTTCCAAATAATTTTAGGTCATGTAAGACTAAATTGTCGATACTCGAGAATTGAATCTCACAATTCTCGAAAGACCAAAAGCTTCAAACAGCAGTCACTCCTGATTTCATCATGGGTAATGATGTTGCCTTAGTCCAAGATGCTCTAACAAAACAGTGCTGCATCAGTAATTACACTAAGGCATTATTCCAATGGGCTCACAGTTATCAGAGCATGCTTTATCTCTGAATTTTCTTTTAGTAGTTAGTAGTTACTGTTCTTTGAATTTCTCATGGCAGATATCCAAAGACATCATTAACATGGATGAGTTGTTGGGATTTGTTTTGCAAACCAGTACGTACCTCATTAACAAGCATCCGGTTTTCCAGCTTAACAGGAAACTTGTAAGGCGACTGTTTTTTCATGAATTTGTTCTCAGAATATAGGCGTTAATTAAAATATATTGTACCATGAATTATTATTTGTACCCAACAGAAGCATATTTTATTGATGCAAAGTACGAACTAGACGAGGTACAGGTGTATCAAGGCGATCTGGAACAAGAATGAAAGTTAGCCAATCTGAATCCAATGTTGTGTCTAGGCATTTATGCCAGAGGTGACTGTAACAAGCTTGTGATGTTCACCATCAGATGGTGAAGGTGGCAAGGGTGGCTGGTCGGGTACATGTCAAGAATTGTTCCATGATGGTGGAGTCCATTATCAGCTCAGGTGAAGGTGGGTTATTTGCAATCCGCAGGCCTCTCATAGCCCGGAGGATATAGCTTATGCTTCAGCCACCAACGCGGCCGCAGCTGTAACTAGATTTACAGTGTGATCTCGCAGGATGTATACTGCCCCAGCTATGCCAGGAACTGCGTGCTGCGCCATCTGCATTCAATTAAACTGAGATCAGGTGCATACCAATAAACTGAGATCAGCTCTGTTCTGCGGTGAACAGGTAGTTGAGGAGCAAGTAATCTCTTACTAGGAAAAAGAAGTGGTTGCTGCTTGTCATGAATATATCGAGATGGATGTGCACCAGCACGGATACAGTAGATGTTGGATAGTGATTGTGCAAGACTGCTGCATTGCGAGCTAGCCAAATGCACCAAAAGGCAAAGCAGAAAGTAGTGAGTTTTTCTGAAGGTGGATGCATCTGCATTTGCCAAAAAAAATTGTCCTGCAAAAAATGAAAAAAAGAGGAAAAAATATATGGGTGTGACACTGCAATATCAAAGACTTTATAAGAAAGAAATTCTGATTCATTAGTAGCAATTCTGTATTAATGAATCAATTACCAATTCTGTATGCAATTGAGTAATTCTTTTGTAAAGGCCCCCGGCAGACTCGAGCTACTAAACTGGTCACTAGCTCCCCTGATAGCCAGAACAATGATACAGAGTTGCAAAGAACACTCATAAATGGCCCATTAGCTCAGTTGGTTAGAGCGTCGTGCTAATAACGCGAAGGTCGCAGGTTCGAGACCTGCATGGGCCATTTTTTTTCTGTTATACAAAGGAGAAGACCATTTGCAAGGTTGAACACACAGAGAGAGTCTACATGGCAAATTCATGAAGAGTATATACCTCTAGTTTTTTTTTTCCTCTAGTTGCTAAACAATGATGCAGCAAATGCCCAATAGAGCGTCACAAAGCTGTTATTTAGAAATACATCACGGCTTTGGCTTCCAACTATAGCGAGCACTTCAATGAAGTGCAAGGCACAGAAGCTGCCGAATAGGAACGAAGATACTCAATTTTACGGTTGCATGAGAAGAGCATGAAAAGCAATACTGCAGTTTACAAAATTCTGAACAAAAATCTTAGACTAGATCTACCATATAGATCAATCCAATCCAAGAATTTTTTCTACTTAAAACACAATATACCAAATTACATAACCTGATCACCTTCAGATTTACTTCGGCAAAATATGAGTAAAATCCTTAAAAAACCAACTTTCAAATACAAAATTTCGAGAAACCAATTCAACACAAGAAACAATATCATGAGTCTTCAATACCGGTCAAATCAAGCTGAATTACTACTGAACAAATCAAAATTAACAAGTTACTTAGTGAACACAAAAACACGCAGTTCAGAACTGCACATTAATGCAATGAGATTTCCTCAATGTAAGGATTTCAACTTTCAGCTCTCTATATTGTCTCAAACAACTTAAGCAGGTAATGAACAACCTCACGGATAAGAATTCCTACTAATCCTTGAAAGTTGGTTTTCCCGAATGTGCAAACAAAGAGCGTCAACCACATAACTCATACTTGCCACAGAGAATACATAAAAGATAATAAGACAACTAAATCCTAGTACAATCAGTTCCTTTGGAAACTCAAATAAATACATCCAAACTAACAAAATCCTAAAGATATACACACTTTTCGACAATGGAGTATAATATAACTGCCTCAATTGGTCGAAAAATACAACATACGCAGGTTAGAAGAAAAATTAGACCAAGAACACAATCATACCAGCAAACAAGCAAAATGAAAACACTAAACAGGTAGTCTCAATAAATCAATTACTACAGATTTCGTGATTACCCAAGACAACACAGGAAGTTATATCACTTGTATACAATTCAAAGAAATTCATGTCATTTTAAATCCCCAACAAAATCAATAAAAACCTCCAGAAAAACATATCATCCATGATCATAAGAAAAGCATTTTTGTATAGATTAAGGTAAATATATAAATAACATCAAAAGAAAAATCCTACTCAGGTTTGAAGAAAAATCAAACTTGTGCTTCATGTAGGTATGGCGCAGATATATTTCATCCAACTTCTGCTTCATGCTAATCAACTGTGTTCTGCCTCCTCGCTTCGTACATCACCTGATTCCATTCATGACAAGATTTTCATTCCCAAATCTGTCAAACAAACCAAGGTGTTAGCGTGAGGGATTGCTAAAAACATGTATGGTTGCCACATCAAAACACCACACTCATACTAGATACAACGAACAAACTAAGTTGATAGTATGAGGAACTGACAAAACCATGAACACTACCTGCCTAAACAAGTCAAGTGACGAACAATATGCACGCACTGAACAACAAAGCAGTACAGCTTAACCACAAAGCAAAAACACTCTAATATGAGATAGATATAATACCGAAGATTACCTAGATATCCCATCTTCCGTACAGTAGCTTTGTAGGCATCCTCAGTTTCACCTGATTCCAATATTTTTGTATCTTCTTCACCTAATTCTTTTAATGTAACAAAGGAGTTTTTGTGAGGGACTATTTGACAAACATCATAACCACAAGCCACAAACTGAAACTTTTTGACTAGAGTGAACTCTTTACTCCAACTCAATGACTGATGTTTCTCCAGCTCTTTCAACAACCATATGTCAGATTCAGAACTATCACCTTCAAAATGTTGGACGTCATATTGTAAAAATCCATCCCAAACTCCCAAACGAGGTACAGCCGAATTATGAAACGGCAACGAAGGTGGCAATAAATGTCCACGAAACTTCTCCTCAGCCAAATCAAAGGCCACAATCCTTTCTTCCTTGTCCATCCAGTAAAGAGCTCCATTCGCAAAGGCACCATTTATGCAATGTGATATGTCCAAATTGTAGTCGAACTTTCCAAGGTTTCTCCATCCATTGCTACTGCCAAGAGCGTATACCTCCACCTCTACCAAATTAGCTTCTCCCTTTAACTTACAGATTCTAACAACTTTGTACTCATTAGTTGATGGAAGGTAACCAAATCCACCCAAGAAAACTTTCCATCTTAAATTTGTGGGACTTGCATATTTAGAAAGATATATGCACTCTCTAGTAATTGGGTTACAAATACAAGCAGGTCCATATATTTCATTATCTTGGCTCTCATATAGACAAATTGATCCATTAAACGAACCAACGACACCAAGGCATATAAAAGGAAGAGTTAAATTGATCCTTCTAATTCTATTTATATTCTCCTGATCCTCATTATATTCGAAATAATAGAGTTGGTTGAATTTAAAGGGGTGATTCTTATTCTTACCCATGGACAGAAAACTCAATTTAGCAGAATCAGCAGCAGAGGGATTATTGAGATGGTGCAAGTGCATTTTAGAGAATGATGGATGACGAGAAAAAAGTTTATTCCATGGTTTACACACTAATCTGTAATCAAGAACTGATTCAGCTGGTAAACGAGCTAATATCTCTAATGTAATCTCCACGGGAAGAATCTTGAAATACTCCATCAAAGCTCTAGGTAAACAAGGAAGGATTCTGATCAAACTAGGGTCTAAGAAATGGTAAAATGGGAGAGAGTAAAGTTGAAATGGGTACTGTTGAGTGTTGATTGAGAGAGTAAAGCTGAAAAGGGAATGGGTTCCGGTTCTCTTATGAGTACGAACAAAGATTTCCCGGATAAAACAGCAGTAAAATCACATTTAAAAAGTTTATGTCAAAATGTAGATTGTTTTATGGGGTAGATATTGGTTCTTGGTTGCATTTTTTGGAACACAGGTAAATTTTGGCTAAGAATTGATTTTGTATCATATGGTAATTTATTACCGAAGACAAAACATGAAGTTATATCACTTGTATAAAACCTAACAAATTCATTTCATTTCAAATCCCCTACAAAATCCTCCAGAAAACATATCATCCATGATCCTATTAAAATCATAATTTGTATAAATTAGGGTATAAATATATAAATAACATCAAAAGCAAAATCATGTAGAAATACTCAACAGAATCAAGACAACAAAACCTTCTCAGTAGAATACAATGTTCACATTAGTAGAAATAAACTAAACATACTTGGATTGAAGAAAAATCAACATTTCAACAACAAATTAATTCCCATGTAACAATTTCTATGTGGAAATTAGGTTAGGGGAAATCAACAGGTAAACAGAATTGCTCAGATTTGACAACTACAACTCAGAGAAATTCCATGAATCACACTTACCCAGTGCGAAAAATTAGTGGAAAATACCAGCAATTTGATTTGAATAAAGTTTTTAAAGTAAAATAAAGTGAAATTAGGCAAAAACAAACATACACAAAACACAAATTCAAGTAAGAAAGAGTTAGAAGGTTTATTACACTCAAAAAAACCAGGATCTCTGAACAAAAGAACACCTTCTTCCTTGAACCATAAACAGATCTAGAAGACTAGAACTCTCGAATCTTAATGATAGTGGTGAGACTGAAACCTTTAACAGAGAGAGAGAGAGAGAGAAAGTGAGGGGATTTGTTAATGATTTCACCAGATCTCTCACCAGTAATAAAAATCAATTTCTCTGTGAGTTTCAATGAAGAGTAGTAGTACATGAGGAGTAATTGTTTGTATCCAAACAAAAACATCAATTTTCTTTTCCATTTTTTGATAATTAAGCATCTCTGTGTTACTGACATGGTTGATTTTCTCGCCAACCCTAGTGACATGAATATGGTAGCTGGACGGCGTGGACATAGATTGATGATGATGATGGTGGTGGTGGAGAAAGAGAAAATGTACTACTCACATGTAGTACTCGTTTTCTTTTGGTTCAAAGTTTATGCATTAAGCCAAGGCACTAAACAATGGCGATGAATGAGGTGCAAAACTAATGATTAAGAATCTTTACAACTTATAATATAAAAGTTGTGAAGAATAGCTCCCATGACTAGTTATTGCCATGTTTTTGAGAAAAAACATTGCAGCAATAAATGAAAGCAATTAATTGCAGGTTTACTTTTTTGCCTCATTTTCAATGTTTTGAAACAATTTTTGACTACATAATGCTTTTTCTTTCTTCAACAATTTGTTTTCAGTTTTATCACTGCATGTTTTATCAGTTTAACATTATATATTTTCATGAGAAGTATTCCTAAGGTCAAAACATTAAGCAAGAGAAGGTAGAGACTGTTGTATGAGTTCTGTGTTTGTTTTGTTTTCTTCTTATATGCTCTTAGTTGTAAACAGATGTTGTATGAGCTTTCTGCCGCACATAACTTGGGAATTCTCTCAAGTTTCTAAGAAGATGTTGTATTCCTCAAAACTTAGGAACTCTCTTAAGTACTTGTTCCAAGAATACAAGTTATTGTTGTTTAATGTGTAATAGAAGTTGTATGGATTGAATGAAAGACTTATGCAGGTTATTATTTTTGAATTCCGGCTTATTTCCGGCATAAAATATTTGAACTGCCAGTCAACGTTGACCTGGTCAAAATTGGTCAATATTAACCAATCTTGACAAGGTTAATGTTGACTGGCAGTAAATTTTTGTTACAAAAAAATTCGTGACGGCGAAGGACTGTTCAATCCGACTCATAGTTGATAGACGCATTTATGTGTCTATTTTCATCTCTATTGTGTATATTTTTAGTACCCATTTTTGTACTAATGTTGGTATTTTATCCCTTTGTAGGTATTTTTGGGGAATAAACACTTTTTGGAAAAATCGGCTCGAAAAGTTGTCTAAATACACCTCAAGGGACAAGTGTTATACGGACTCCAGCAGCGGATAAGGGGCACCCATGGCTATGTGTAACCCAAATTAATCTTTAGCACCCATCTTCATCATTTGAAAATAAAAATTGGCGGGAATTTTGTTTACAGAAAACAGAATTTTCTGTTTGATTTTTGGACGATTTTTAAGGAGATTCAAGGGCTGATTTTCGTTGGATTAACCCTGTTAAGGATAAACAAGTATGGTATGAGCTGTAGAATCGATTAAACAGGGATAGAAATCCGTGTTGGAGCAAAGCAGGGAGAATTCATATTTTGAGTTGTTTTCGGTTTACAAAAGAGTTTGTGAAGATTTTACGGCAAGATTGGAGTGTATGGAGTCCTTATTCAGTCCTGAGAGAGTTTAAGAGAGTTTGGAAACCAAGTTGACGCGTAAAGAGGGAAGAAAAATCCCGTAACTTGAGGAGAAAAAAACCGAGAATATTTATGGATTAACTCGAGAGATTTTGTGTTTGGAGGCTATATATAGGTTGATTCGAGTCATATTTATATATACGAACAATTTGGAAGAGTTTGGAGAAGTTTAAAGCCTTAGAGAAGCGTAAAAAAATCAACTGGAGTGGATACAGAAATTTTTCTGCTGCTGCTGCGAAGAAGAACACGAAGAACATTAGACCCTCAGAGTTAGTCGCAGAGGCAGACTTATTTTCAGTGATAACGGGTTACTGTCGCATCTTCCTGCAGTCACCGAAGCCTTTCAGCAACAATTCCGACTTCTGATTTAGACCTTCAGCAACTGCAGAATCCGCTGTTTTAACACTTTTCTCCCTTTTAATCAACTTTTGAGCCATAAACATGTATTTTGAGATTATGATTAATATGAGGAGCTAAAACCCATTGCTGAGGCGATAGAGGAAGCTATTTTTCCAACAAAAAGTGGTATATTCTATTTTATTTATTTTATTTCAATTATTTTTATGATTATTTGCCTTGATTTATAATTGTTTGAATGATTTTTGTTAAGCAATTGTTATTTCTTTTGATAGAGCATGCTTAGCCATAGGTTCTTGATGCTTTATACTTTGGATTTACACTTGTTATTTTGAAAATCTATATGTTGCAATAGCTTAGAATCAAATTAAACGCAAAAATTGAACAAATATAAATACTAGATAAAATCACTTTGAACTTGAAAAAATAGTGGAATCTTAGCCTCAGTGTTCTTTTAATATTGATATCAACTTTGTCAGTGTTTGCTATAATTTTTAGTGATTTTTCTATTTAGTTTTGAATTTAAGTCTAAAGTTATCCTTCACAAGTTCGAGCAACGAACCTTTTTACCACTACAACTACAAAACACATCAATAGTAACGGCTTCGGCTTGTAATAAATATGACACGTAAAATTTCGTAACAGCTCACCTCTGTTATGATGTGACACGTAGTAACGTCTTGGCTCTGTTACAAACGCCGTTACAACCCAAAATTCGTAATGGATACATTGTGGTTTAAAAAAAAATTGTAATACGCTGTTTTGAAACAAGTGAAAACCGTTACAACCCTGATTCATAGAGGTTTAGTTTTGTTTTTAATCGAGATATTTGGTGTAGTAGGTAGTGCAACAAAGAGTGAGTCAGAAGGATCAGGAACTGGTTAAAATCGTAACCACAAGCCACAAGCATTTTCAATTTCACCTGATTCCAATATTTTTGTATCTTCTTCACCTAATTCTTTTAATATAACCAAGGAGTTTTTGTGAGGGAGTATTTGACAAACATCGTAACCACAAGCCACAAGCATTTTCGAGGTTGAGGATTTTGGATTGTAGATATAGAAATATCCATCCCGGTCTTCTAAAACACAACCACTCTTGGTAAAGCCAAACGGAATTTTTGTGACTAGAGTGAACTCTTTGCTCCAACTAAAAAACTGATGTTTCTCCTTCTCTTTCAACAACAATATTTCGGTTTCAGACCTATCATCTTCTACATGCTTGACGTTATATTGTAAAAATCCATCCCAAACTCCCAAATGAGGTACATCCCTATTATCAAAGGGCAAAGAAGGTGGTAATATATGCCCACAAAACTTTTCCTTGGCCAAATCAAAGGCCACAATCCTTTCTTCCTTGTCTGTCCAATAAAGAGATCCATTCGCGAAGGCACCATTCATGCAATGTGAAAAGTCCAGTTTGTAGTCGAACTTTCCAAGGTTATAGTGTATACTTCCACCTAACAACTTTGTACTCATTAGTTGATGGAAGGTAACCAAATCCACTCAACATAAGATTTAGGAGACTATTAGATTTCCGAAGAATTACATACTTTCTAGTCACGGGGTTACAAACACAAGCAGGTCCATGTATTTCATTATCGTCCCTCCCATACAAACAAATTAAACCATTAAACGAACCAACGATGTTATTACATGCAAATGGAAGAGTATACATTGGGAGATGCATCCTAATAAGATATGTGATAAATGCTTTGTCATTGTATAGTAAATGTCAGGAATGGTCCTATCTTTTTTATTTAAATAGCCTGTCAGAATCGGAATATGAAGCTCATCTAAAAGAAGAACAAGCTGTTACTGAAGGTACTGAACAAGATATGGAAGATAATGACATAGAAGATATGGTTACTGATGAACCAAATGGTGAATAAGGTGAGGCTGGGAGACAATCTAAGAGAATGAGAAACTCTATTCTTAAGGCAGAACCATCTATGAACCCTCATAATATCCATGTTCAACCACCTACTATCCCTGTTATTACTTCTACTACTAATATGGATCATCATGGAAACTCAATGATGGAAACAAATGATGAACAAACAATGTTGAAGCCACAAATGCAAGTCAGGGAGTTACAATGCAGGTATATCTTAGAACTTTTTCACAAAAAATTATTTATCAATCTGTTTTTACTGCCAACTGTAGGTATAGTTTTTATCATAGTTACAACTTGTTTTTTATCATGAAGATTCTTGCTTGGAATGTCCAGGGTCTAGCTAAAAAAATACTAGAAATCAACTAACAGTGTTAATCCAAGCACAATCGCCTGATTTCTTGTTTCTCTCTGAGACAAGAATTGATCAAGAGAAAATGATCCAACTAGCTATGTCTTTGAATTATTGTAACTGCAGCTGCATAGATAGAATAGGGCTTACTGGTGGTCTCTTGTTAATGTTGAAGGATGGTATTAAATGTGAAGTTCAGGAAGTATCTCATAATATGATTCATGTAGTTGCAAATTTGCATGTAGCTAAACCTAATGTCCTTCTTACTTTAATGTATGGTTGTACTTATTTTGATAAGAAAAAAGAACAATGGGAGACTATGAAAAGAATTAAGGAGAATATAATGCAACCTTGACTTATCATTGGTGACCTTAATGTACATTTACATGATATTGCTCATTCATCTAGTGTGTCTGTAGAGGATAAATATGTTCAAAAGGAAATTAATGGTTGTTGTCTCATGGATTTTGGTTATGTAAGGAGGGACTACACTTGGTCTAGAAATAATATAGGAACAGGTGGTAAAAAGTCTAGAATTGATATGGCTTTAGGTAATCATGTTTAGTGTAATGTTTTTCCTAATGCTAAGTTATACCATCTAGTCTAGGCTGGTTCTGATCATTGTCGTATAATTTTACATACTGAACAAGAAAGTAGAAAGCTTTGGAGACCTTTTAAGTTCTTTATTATGTGGATAAAACATAGTGCCTTTAAGTATCAGCTTGCAACTGCTTGGAACTCTGAATTTAGTGGCTCTCCATCCCATAAACTCACTAGTAAACATCATGTTACTAGAAAAAGGCTCTCTTTGTGGAATAAAATTGAATTTGGTGATATAGATAGAAATATTAATAAACTGCGGGAACAACTTTTGGATGTTCAAAATGACGATCAAAGATGACGAAAAAACACTTCACAGGACAGTACGTTAATCACTTGTTTTGTATTGGGAAATACTGATCGTCAGTGCAAAAGCTCTCTTGAGAAGCCTCATATTTCTGTTCAAGGTCGTCATGTAGATTACTCGGGGATCGAAAGTTTTAGGTTCATTAAGTTTTGTAATGAAAAGCCATTATTAACCTTTGAAGCAACTATAGTATATAGGATGGAATCCCTGCATACACACTTAAAAACTGGCCAGGTAAATCTTCGTTTAGTTTCTCTCGGAAATTGAATGAAGTAACATTTATGTGAACCAAAAGGATGTTGACATTCTCTTAGAGAGTAATGTATCGAAACTATTTTGTCTTTATATCATATATCCATTTTTATTTTTATTTTTGAGAAACATAACTATTCATTCAAAGATAAAATCAAACTGTTGACATTACACGAATTTCGTAGTGATTCGGGCACTAGAATACATGAATTTTCATTAGATTAAATGAATTGTTCAACCCGTAAACATTGTCTAACAACTTGTGGTATTCAAGACCACGTTTGCTGAGATAAACTAGACAATCTAGCCTCCTTTGCTAGAAGATCAGCTAAGTTATTACCATTTCGATGGATGAACATATATATATTCCAAAAAAATTGTAACATATTTCATCATTCTTTTTACCTCGTCAAGTAACCTTTGAACCTGTTTCCCATTCAAGTAGTCCATCACCTTTTTACAGTCTCCTTCAAGAGAGAAATTTGATAAGGCCTTCTCTCTCACCCATTTTTCACCTTCAAAAATAGTTATTGCCTCGGCCTTTTCAGCTGAAGAAGCACGACAATTACCTCAACAGAGTACACAAGCTTTCACCCTCAGACACACAAAACACTCCTAGAGCAGTTGGTTCCTTTGAAAATGGATAAAGAACTGAAATCTCCGTTGGCTCGACGGAATATATATAATTTGCAATTAGTTTATCGGTAACTTCCCAGGCCATAGGTTACGTATCATGTAACTGCAATTTGTGTGGCGATTAATAAATTGTGGGAAAACAAATGTGACTATTGTTTTTAATTTTTGATAAAATGAATATCACTGTTGTATACTCCTAGTATTTAATCTCATGACACTTTGTCATTTAAAATAAATTTGCGCCATGCACAATCTGCATGCCGGTTAATAAATTGTATGTGAGAAAGAAAAAACTAACAGGTCTTATATGCTGATCCACCTATAAAATTGAAAAAAGGTTTTGGGCCGAAGACTTTAGAAAACAAATGAAGGGTGGCATGTGTGAACCAAATTCATTATTGATAAATCATAATAAGCATATTCTCAGAAAATGAGTCCGAAGGTTGGGGTAAAAGTTAACTTGAAGATTGAAATGATGGAGGAAACTGAAAAGTAACAAACATGCTTCAGAACCTATTTCTATAACAAACATACTTCTAGACCTATTTCTTATGGGACTACATTGATGTGATCTTAAGTCCAAGTAAAGATGATGTTTGGAAAAATTTAAGCGTTAATGCTCATTTCATCTTTAATAAAGCTGTTATCGAGATGATAAGAGTTCAGGAAGGGAAGTTAACAATCAGTAAAAAGGACAATGTGAATAATATTAGGTTATCCAAAAAAATCAGCAATAATTTTTATTCTTTTTCAAATATTTGTTTATCTTGAAATTAATTTTTTCTCTTTATTAATTTTTATAATTTAGAAAAAAATCATAATTCCGGTATGAACTCGAGGGCATAAAAATATAGGAAAAAAAATTAAAAAAAAAAAAAAACGTCATAATGCATGTTTTGGGTTAATCGGTGGATTCTAAACCATATGAAAATTAAAAGTTACTGGGTCACTTAATTATGGTGCATCACTCTTTTAGAAATGACTATGGTTCATCACTCTTTTATATGAATTTTATAACAGTTTGTCATCTAAAATTCATCTTGGGAGGTATGTGCAATTTATATGCTAATTAATAAATTGAGTTGCACAACAAAAATCAAGGGGTTTTGCAGGCAGTATCTTTACCCTATAAAAGGTGGTGTATCAATGCCAATGTTTTGAATCAAATTATTGTTGATAAATCATACACAACTAAAATTATATGTATTGGAAAGTAATTTTTTTTTTTTTTAATCAGAAAAGAGATATATTAGATCAGAAAGAATGTACAGGGGCTACCAATGGTAGGATGAAAGAAAAGAAAAATACAACAGAGCTAGTGAAGTTTAGGTGTACTCTTCTCCCCGCTGCAGCAGCCCAAAGGAGGATTGAAGTTTTAGCTTCATTGGAAAATAATTAATACGTAAAGGTAGAAATGAAAGGTGATTCGAAGATTGAAATGATGGAGGAAAGCTGATTTCAATGATAATCATGGGTGAGTCATGTTAACATATTTAGACTGTAAAGGCTTAGAGATTTATTGAGTGAAGGGATTATATTAATGGAACTTATTATCAATCTATATAAATATACTTGTACTTATGTCAATTAGATTATCTTATAAATTTCACATCAAACTTGGTTTTAGAAAAAACTAACTCTTGTTTGCATCCCCACAACACGGGTGACTAGCCAAATCCGGCATCTAAATCCATTACAAACTCAAACAAGCTTTTCGCTCTTTACGTAAAAGAGTTGCACCCTTTCACAACTTGAAACCACTATCATTATGAACAAGTTTCAACTCGGTTAATATTATCATCAAAGGATATAATACAACAACAACCTACATTAGATAAATTTTTGTGTTCCTTGTAGTGAGTTCGAAATACAGATGGCCAGGTTTTGCATCATGATGGCAAGGGCCTTCTGGAATTTAGTTTCCATTTTGTCAATTTTTGTAATTAAATGTTCTAAAAATGGTAATAATTTTTTTATTAATCTGGCAAAAGAAAAAAGAAAGTCCTAAAAGCTGCACCATTGTTTATTTTTTTTACCTCGCCGTTAAGAGATATATTTACCACTGTTCGTTGAAGAGTCCCCTAGTGACTAAAAAGTAAAAAGAACTTGTATTCGGTTCTTCTATATTTTTCGATAACTGGTGTATAGGAAATCGGAATATCTCTATTCCATACAAACATACCCGTCTCAAAAACCGATTTAATTTCATTTCCAGAACGTAAACCAAATTTCCTAAGGGGATTTTGATAAATATACCCCATGGGATTAGTATTTCTTAAAGTACACCCGTTTTCTTCTAAATTGATAAAATACACCCGGTTTCACTTTTCTATCCCGTTTTTTCAATAAAATGGTTAACGGCTGTTAGATACCAACTCGTCCCGAGTTGAACCGAGTTACAAATGACTGAAAAACCCCTGACTCAGCATGAAAAATCAAAATGCCATTGGCAATGACACCCATTTCAGGAACCATTTTCCTTCACTTCCTTGATGTTCTTACTCGACATAATTATTCACAGTTAGAATCAGCTGCAACCATATAAGCTTGCCATTGATTTCTGCTGCGAATTTGAATCAAAACTAACCCAAAGTTCTTCCTTGTTTTCCGTCAAAATCATCTGCAAACTAACACAAGGTTCTTCAAGACTCACTTCTACTCTTACTGAAATTCTAATATATCACTTGAATTACCTGCATTCATAACCCATATCTCGGCAGCAACTTCTCTTCTTTACTGATTTTCCGGTATGAAGAACCTATCCAAATTAAACTCCACCACAAATAGAAATAATTCAATACAGGCTAACTTCAACTGCAACCCTCTTCATTTCTTGTCGAGGTCTCACTGCCATGCAACACTAATTTACAGACAAGACCCACCGTTGGTAATCGACATCTCACCTTCCCAATTCAATTTCTCAATCATTAACTTCAGAGTTCACAATACAAACTACCACTAACCCAAACCAACAAATTCATTATTCGTTCGTAAACTTCGTTGAGACCCAATTTCAGTAACAACAGTTCATCCCCAAAATCTCATTGTAAAAAATCACTGATGCAATTAACGCCGGATAGATATAAAATCGCTGTCAAAAATGTTGCAGCCAACTATATTATCAAAATCAAAATTAAACCCGATTCATGTTATTATCTCAATCAACAATTATGAACCCTAATTTTGAAAAATACCCAAAAAATTAAAATTTTATAAAGCCCTAATTTTCAAATTTCTGAAATTATAAGGTATCAAGAAGAATGGAAAAACTAAAAATGATAGCATAACACACAGATGAACTTTCCCCTGCATCACATACCTTTGTAACGAAGAAATTGATAGAATTTGAGACAAAGAAATTGTCTAAATGGGCTGAAAATGTTGCTAGGCTTGTTAGACTGGTGGTTATGTTAGATGAAGAAGAAGCACAGGGTGGTGGTGGTCACGGTGTTCGTAGCAGGGTGGTGTCTGTAGACATAGATGATGGTGGTGGTGCAGCGAGGAGAGAATAACAGAGAGGGAAAACAGAATTTCCTCGCAACCCTTTTATCACATTCAGGGTAAATCTGGAATTTCGGATATAGAATGATATCTTACCCGTTGATTAAAAATTATTGGTGGACGGTTAGATCAGATGATGGTGGGCTTTAACAGAATCTTGGATGGATGGTGTATTTTATCAATTTAGAAAAAAACGGGTGCACTTTAGAAAATATTAATCTCACAAGGTGTATTTTATCAATGGAGCTCTTTATTGGATGGATATTGATACGCAAAAGGTCGTCACCTTCGCTTTGGCAGAGGAAAAGTTTTGCCAACATTTTGCACCACCTCCTTTGCCACCGGATGAGGAGTTGATTTGGGGGAATCATAGCATAGGGGTGTTGGATGGATTTTTGTTTTTTGCTGTTTCGATATCTGTTGAAGGAGCTGAATTTTACAAGATATGGCTGTTAAAAACGAAGAATGACAATCATGATACGAAAGAGCAAGAGGAACATCAGTCATGGGTTTGGAGTAAGGATTTTAGAGTTGTCTCAGTTGGAAAAACAAATTATTAGCTGTTATTAAGGGTGATTGTGTTTTGATTTCCACACATCAACAACGATTAAAAACTCACTGTCTTTAAATTTACGACATAAAAGCTTCAACCTCGGAAAGGCTTGTGGAATTTAAGGAACCGATTCGTGAAGTATTCCCTCACAAGAACACCCTTGTTTCTTTGAAAGAATTAGGGGAAGTAAATACGAAAATAATGAAGTCAGTTGAAGCCGTGATTGACCTTTGGAGCTGCAGGAGGATGCAAACCTTGATAGTACTTCTACACTGGTAATCTTCATTAAGTTTTGGAATGAATATTTATACCATTTTATAAACATCTAAGTTTCCCTCTATAACAAGTTACCTTTTTGTGAATCTAATGCGAATGACATTGGCTTTGCGAGTTTTATATTATGGATGATTGTTATAATTCAGTTTTTGTATTGTCCATCCAGCTTTATGCGAGTGTTATTTGTTTTGGATTAAGCCATATGTGAATTGTGCATTTTGTTAGTAACTTGGCCTTCTTTGAATGCGAGTATATACATTGAGTCGAACAAGTATGCAGAGACAAAATCATAGAACAGGAGAGATATCTCAGTAGTATCAAGGAACAATAGAGTCAAGTAACTAATGTAAGCAAGCTAGTTGTCTGTTTTGGAATAATGCTTCCTAATTGAGGCAAACTGTATATTTCCAATTGTTCCAATTAGTGAGGGAGGAAACTTACGTTTGAGTATACTGTGTCAGAAGAAACTTTCAACACCCATATGATATTGAAAACGTGCCACTATTTATCTTGATTATGGATTAGTTTGTAGGAAATTGGGGCATGATTCCAGCTACGTTAGAAATTTCATAGTGTTCTTTAAAGCAGAACACTGTAATACTTCATTGTTCTTAGTGTGAAAACAACTTGAAGATGGAAGTCAGGTCAAATTAGCTAGAATCATTTATTGTTTGTAAACTTCAGAAGCACAAAATTAAATCTGTAGTAGTATAAAATTAAATCTTAAGTAAATTTCTTTCTTAGACTAACCACTAAATTTATCTTGGTTGCTGTTATTTCGAGTCTTATACTACACTGCACACCTTAGTATTGATCAGCTCTATGACTAGAGATTTAATATAGGCGTCGGTGTTACCAATTTTCATCTCATTATAAATACACATACATAGATCTTAGTTTTCTTCTATTTCTTCTTCTTCTTGATTTCTGCCCATAAAATACCAGATTAAGTGAAGTAAGCTTTTCAAATAATTTTTTGCATTCTTGAAACTATTAAGATGCTTATGTAGTTCTGTAGCACTTCCATGTTTTAGGTCATGTAAGACTATATTGTCGATTCTGGAGAATTGAATCTCACAATGCTCGAAAGACCAAAAGCCTCAAACAGCAGTCACTCCTGATTTTATCATCGGTAATGATGTCACCTTAGTCCAACATGCTCTAACACCACAGTGCTGCATCAGTAATTACACTAAGGCACCCTTCCAATGGTCTCACAGTTATCAGAGCATGCTTTATCTCTGAATGTTCTTTTAGTAGTTAGTAGTACTGTTCTTTGAATTTCACGTGGTAGATATCCAAAGACATCATTAACTTGGATGAGTCGTTTGGATATTTTTTGCAAATCAGTACGTACGTCATTAACAAGCATCTGATTTTCCCACTTAACAGGAAACATGTAAGGCGACTGTTTTTTCATGAATTTGTTCTTAGAATATAGGCGTTGATTAAAATATGGTACTAGGAATTAATGTTTTTACCCAAAAGAAGCATATTTTATGGATGCAAAGTACGAACTACACGAGATACAGTCGTATGAAGGCGATCTGGAACAAGAGTGAAATTTAGCTAGTCTGTTGCAGAATGAATCCAACGTTGCGTCTAGGCATTTATGCCAGAGGTGACTGTAAGCTTGTGATTCACAATTAGATGGTGAAGGCGGCAAGGGTAGCTGGTGGGGTACATGTAAAGAATTGTCCCATGGTGGTAGAGTCCATTATCAGGTCAGGTGAAGGTGGGTTATTTGCAATCCGTAGGCCCCTCATAGCCCAGAGGATATAGCTTATGCTTCAGCCACCAACGCCGCCGCAGCTGTAAATGGATTTCCAGTGTGATCTCACAGGATGTATACTTCCCCAGCTATGCCAGGAACTTCGTGCTGCGCCATCTGTATTCACTTTTACCCATTGGTGAGTTAGTGCATACCAATAAACTGAGATCAGCTCGGAGCAAGTAATCTCTTACTAGGAAAAAAAAAATGGTTGCTGCTTGTCATGAATACATCGAGATGGATGTGCGCCAGCATGGATGCAGTAGATGTTGGATGGTAATTGTGCAAGACTGCTGCATTGCGAGCTAGCCAAATGCACCAAAAGGCAAAGCAGAGAGTAGTGAGTTTTTCTGAAGGTAGAGAGTAGCCAATTTTTTTTTTTCTTTGGCCATTTTGCTGTGTGCGCGAGCTTATTTCTCGAGTAGCACACTGTCAAGGTTTTGGTGTGATTCTTGAAATGAACCTTAAAAATCATATTTATTAATTTTCTTTCACCATTTTATGTTCTTTTTTTTTTGTTGACTTGGCATTTTAGTCTGTTAGTATCTTTTAACTGAAATGATAACATCACTTATGTTGATGCACATAAGGTGAATTTGAAAATCCAAACAGCTGACATATGATCTGCATGTACATTCTTAGATGCATCTGCCATATTTATTGTCCTACAAAAATGAAACAAAGAAGAAAAAAATCTGTGGGCGTGACGCTGCAATATCAAAGACTGTTCATAAGAAAAAAAAATCTGATTCATTAGTAGCAATTCTGTATTAAGTTTGATCCGTTGAATTACATCTCTTGATGAAATTCATCAGCGTCTTAAATCATGCTTACTATGCAATTGAATAATTTTTTTGGCTTTAAGCTCCCTTGAAAGCTAAAAATTGATAAAGTTATCTTGCAAGAAAAACACTCGCAAATGGCCCATTAGCTCAGTTGGTTAGAGCGTCGTGCTAATAACGCGAAGGTCGCAGGTTCGAGACCTGCATGGGCCATTATTTTTTTTGTTCATCAAAAGTCTCTGAGACCTAAAGATATACACGCTTTTCCATAATGCAGTACAATATTTACATTTACTGTCTCAATTATAGTCGAAAAATACAACATACGCAAGTTAGAAGAAAAATCAGAAACAAAACAATCCCATTGAGCAGAGATCAAGAACATAATCTTACCAGGAAACAAACAAAATGAAAATACTAAGCAGGTTGTCTCCATAAATCAATTATTGTAGACCTTGTACTTACGAAAGACAATGCAGGAAGTTTATACCACTTATATACTACCCTAAAAAATTCATCTCACTTGAAACCCCCAACATAATCAACAAAATACTCCAGAAAAACGTATCATCCATGATCATAAGAAAAGCATAATTCGCATAGATAAAATACTCAACAGGATCAAGACAACAAAATCTACTCAGTACTCGGTAGAATACAACGAATACATTAGTAGAGATAAACTAAACATACTCATATTGAAGACCGGGCGATCTTGGCACCAACGTTGGCGCTCGTCCTTGCAGCGCCCGGTGTTACTTCACACGCCAGAGTCTTTTCTAGAAGCGCCAACGGCTGAATCTGGACGACTGAAAACTCTTATGATCTAATGGCTATAATTTTTGAGTTCTATAAATACTCTGAATTTCAACTCCAAACTCACATTCACACATCTAGTCTTCTTTACTCTTCTTCTCTGAGCTTAAAAAAATTCTTCAACTTCAACAAATTTTTCATTCTTGAACATGTCTCGGCCCTTGTTAGTTCGGCGCGCTCCGTCTACTAAAGAAGAAGATGAATCTATTTGCAGAAACTATGTTTTTTTATTTACTCAGCTTGCTTTAGCAAACTATCCATGGGTATATTTCTGGGCGGTTATTCAGGACGGGTTCTGCAGTGACACCCGTAATCCGAGTCGTCGTGCTATATGCAACATAGAAAATCGTTTTCGTACAACTAAGAAAAAAGTAAGTGAGTTTGTAGTTTTAACCATACTAGACAATCGATATATACTGAGAGGTGAAACTGATGCTGAGATGGTAACAAGATCTTTGGCTGAATGACGAAGATGGAAAAATGTGGCTTTTCCTTTCGAAAAATGTTTCAAAATCCTTAAGGTGTTGAACTGTTTCAACCCTTCTTTGTAGTTGTTGTTCCACCTAGCACTTCTCATCAGTGAAGTTAATGTAGTCCGTCGTAATTTAGTGAAGCTAATGTAAAACGCTTAATTTAAAACATATGTAATTTCATTTAATTCAAACCGTCGTACTTTTAAAACTAAAATTACAAATGTAGCAGAATTAAAAATTACAATCTCTCTAACGTCGCTCATCGCTAGCTCTCCCATTGTTATCTTCTGGAGTCTAGAATTCTCCAAGACCTGGGGATAGACCTGGGATAGCCCCACTTGCCAACATATTAAATAAATTTCCATAAGGAGATAAGGATGGTTGAACAACATTAGGCGATTGGAAAGCACTCGGTCCTCCAAGCATATAAGATGTTTGTTGTTGTTGTTGTGGTGGTGTAACATTGTAGCAATCATTTGGGTTGTAGGGAAAGAATGATGATGAAATGTTCCTAGGATCTAGCCGAAATACTTGAGGTTGAGATACAGACACAGTTTGTGGTGAAGTATTGTGCCGTACATGTGGTGAAGAACTCTGTCGTACTTGTGTTTCTCCCACCATTGTATCATCACTATCGTGCAATGATCTGTTGCTCCTGGTGGAATCGGTAGACGGTGAACTCCCATCATCATTTACAGTTGGACTCAATCCAAACATTGTTTCTGTTTCCATTTCCGACACACATTCAAGTGTATAGCCTCCATTTTCCGATTCACCCAATACAAATCGTTCAGTTGGTTCCGCAACTCTTCGTCACTTGCATCCACATTTTAGTAAGGATAATCACGTTTAGTAGCTTGGGAAACAATGGGGATCGTGGTTGTCTCACCTTGTGAAGTAATACTTGGCATCTCCCAATGAATTTCGGGCAAATTTGACGAAGATGATGAAGAACTTTCACCCGTGGTGGGGTAAGTCATAAAGCATGGCTCTTTTGGATGGGGATGGCTAGGAATGATATTTGCATCATGGGACAGGCGTGATAACCTTGGGAAATCAAACCCATAGACGTGCATGCTTTGTATCCCAATTACAGGCTTCGCAATCGACTTGTACCAGTTGACATACTGCGCTTCATCAATATTCCTCTTAGTATTTAGTTCATACCCATCCCAATTGGTTCTTCTGGGATGATAAAAATATGATCCAAAGGTTTGCATCTGTTGTGGCGGGTTAATTGCAATTGCATATATACCTTGCATTTGGTACTGCAGTCTTTCTCCCAGGTACCAAACCCCTCTTTTTGTTTTTGGAGTGTAAAAAACAACTCTACGCAGAGAATAATCAAGAATACATCGTCCATCATTAACACTATACTGAGGAAAATCAATGTAAGGGTGAATAACTATGTTGTTGTGGATTCGAGTCATCTGTTGAAACCTCTGAACAAAACTGGAAGCCGAGACGTCGCTGCCAGTGTCCTTCGCCCAATTGCTCGAGACGTACATGTCCAAGATTAGAAATCTATGGGTATCGTCTTTAAGGATTGGTTTACCAACACGGAAGTAGGTATACCACCAATACTGCAAATTACTCCATAATTTTAGTATTTTGACTTAATCTACATTTGTTTATAAAAATTATTTAAATTTAAAAATAATAATTTTGATATTTACCTCTATGATTCCCCAGAAACCAGTGAAATTAGGCATACCCATGGACGCTTGATCCAGCCCACAGTACAATTCTGCTAAAATTGCAGATCCCCAGTCATAATTTGGTGCTTTGTCAAGGTCTTCTAATGGTTGAAGCCAACCAACACGAGCAACAAAAGTTGAGTTTTAAAAGAATGTCTGACCCATTACCCATAAGAAAAACACCCTTTCGAGTTCATGATAGTCATCTATATCTTCTGGGTTTCTGCTTTGGATAAGGAAAGACTTCAACGCTGAACATTTAATCCCACCTCCTTTCAATTCTTTATAATCTTCACGTATTTCTAATTCCATAAACGAGGGAAAAAGAATCTCCCATTTACTATTTGATATCCATTCGTCTTGGTTAAATGGTACCGGTTCTCCCACTCCACTTGGGATCCCACAAATGAACTACAAATCAAGGGGCGTAATTCCTATTACAAGAATAATATCAACTATGATTAATTCTTTTGATTATTTAATATTTATTTAAAAAATAAAATTTAAGTTAAATTAAACGAGCTTACCAATTTCAAAATCCATAAAATGGAATGTGTGCGTCGTCGGCCACCACCTTTCTACCACTGGTTTCATAATTTTGTTGTTGTGTCTTCTAGGCTTCACACTATAAAGTGCACGCCAGGGATATCTATCAATCCTTTCTCGGACACGAGGCGGTAGAACTTCATAAACAACCTTTAAGTCTTAAAATCCACCTCTCATTCTAAAATAATCCTCAGACCGATCTTGATGCCCTGACACATGACCTTGGACTAATGATGGAACAACAACGACACTCGGTGAAGCAAACTCTGCTTCCCGATTTTGAGAAAAATCAACACCTGTAGGAGGCCGAGGTGCAGTTTCATTCTTCGATCTCTTCGTTTCTTTATAGTACTCGCCGCTCTTTTTAATAAGTTGCTCATATTATATCAGAAATTTATGGTTTAGAAGAGTTTCAGAAGAAGGAAATGGAAGTGGTGTGACTGAAAATGAATTCAGTTGAAAGAATTTATAGTTTTCAAAATAATACCGTTGAAGATATGAGCTTTGGATAATCGACCGTTGGCGATTTTGTGTCTAACGCCAGCGTTTTTGTCGTCAACACCCGCGTTGCTGCTTCCAACGCCGCGTTGAAACCACACACGCCAGTGGATGTCCCATGTTCTGGCGCTTGATTATTAGCCGCCCACTGCTTTTACCATAGTGGAAAAACCTGTTTGGCCATCCACCTGGCTCAACAATAAAATGCGCATTGCCATGGGAATTGCCCTAACCTGTGCCAAAGATTAAGGTACATGCCAGCAATGTGAGAATAAAAGTTTTCAAAGTGAATCCAAGTGAAAATTAGGCAAAAACAAACACGGCGTACTGAAAACATACATACAAACAAAATCGAAGCCTAAAACATGCATGATTTTAAGTAAATCAAAGAGTTATAGGGTTTCTTACACTCAAAAGAATCTTTGATCTCTGAACAAAACAACACCTTCTTTGCTTCTACCTTAACAAGAAACAAATCTAGAACTCTTAATGATAATGGTGAGACTGAAACCCTAAATCATGTTTTTTAACAGAGACGGAGAGAGTTGTATTAGTAAAAATCCATTTCTCTGTGAGTTATTAAGATGGCAAACAAAAACATAAAACAAAAAATCTTTTCGTTTTAGGATAATTAAGCAGCGTTTGCAAACGAACTGAATATGGTAGATGGACGGCGTGGAGAAAGAGAAAGAAAAAGAAAAAGAACTGCGTATTTAGAGCTTTTGCAGAGACATTAGATTCTGTATGTAAATTTCACACTTGTGTCTATGTAACTGTAGCTCACCTTGAAGAACTGGTGGCTAGGTGGGAGGAAAAGCTTTATCCAAAGTGATTGGGATAGCATTAAGCTGGTGTATGTCCGCATGAACTCTTCTGAGTTGATGCTTGCTAGTTTAAATTGTTTTGTATATTTTTATTTTCTTCCTCTCTCTAATTTTTGCCTCCTCGGTATCCAGTTATCAATTTTAACCCCTTTTCAAAAAACAAAAAAAAACTGTAGCTCACTTACTTACTGACGGAACCATGTAGAAGCTAATGGGGACAGTTGTCTTCCATAGTTCTTTGGAAAATAACTAAATTAGTTATGGATTTTTGTATTTTATCTAATACTGTCCTCCCAACATACATGAAAATCAGAGAATATTTAGAAATTTAACGCGAAGATTAGTATTAAGGCTTGATAACGTAGATATCAAAATGAAAATTGTTTAAACATTTCACCATATATTTGTTTAGTACCTTGATGTCACTTTTTAAAGCCAAGGGAATAAGAAAGAACACTCAAAAGTTTCGGAGCATTTGTCCCTCCAAGCCGCAATTCCCGGCTCCGTCACCACTTATCCATGGAGGTGTGTTGGTCGACATTCACTGGACATTAATTCAGTGGCGTCCGTAGTCGAATGTTCTATGAATAGTTTTTTTCATTTTTTCTTGTCAAGGCATACTTGCACACAGCTTCGTACCAGCAATGTATCATATTAGGTTTAATTTCAAGTAACCATTCGATATAAAGAAAAACTGAACACGGCAAGCAAGATAGCTCTAATACATTTAGAAATCCACAAAAAAGCTATATAAATTTTAATTTAACCAGCAATGATCTGGATTCTCCGACGCAGAAACATGTTCCATTTTGAAAAGGTCCAGAACAGGTACCTTTATATGTATAAAATCACAACGATTTACTAGATTATATGTAGGTATGTGCAGATATATTTCGTCCAACTTCTGCTTCATCTGCGAATCAACTTTGTTCTGCCTTCTTGACCCTTGCTTCTTATATTTCCTGATTCCGGTTCATCACAAGTCTTATTTTCTCCAAATCTGTCAAACAAACTAAGGTGTTAGTGTGAGGGATTGCCACTTCAATAACATGTATGGTTGCTACATGAAAAACAGTACGCTCAAATCTATCAATTAATAGTAAGATAAAAACCCCACATTACTTTCTCCCACTCAAGTGACTAGCAAAATGGCACACATTATTTGCAGCAAAACCACTCTAATATAACGTGAGATAGATATAATAACGAAAAATTACCTAGGTAACGCGTCTTCCCTACAGTTGCTTTAATTTGTCGGTAAGTCACTGCTTTGTACCTCCCTAATTTCACATGATTCCAAGATTTGTGTTTCTTCTTCACCTAATTCTCTTAGAGTAACCAAGGAGTTCTTGTGTGGGAGTGTTTGACAAACATCATAACCACAATCCACAAGCATTTTAGAGGTTGAAGATTTTGGATCATAAATATAGAGATGGCAATCCCGGTCTTCTAAAACACAACCACTCTTGGTAAAGCCAAATGGAATTTCTGTGACTAGAGTGAACTCTTTGCTCCAACTCAATGAATGATGTTTCTCCTGCTCTTTCAATAACCATATTTCGGATTCAGACCTATCATCTTCTACATGCTTGACGTTATATTGTAAAAATCCATCCCAAACTCCCAAATGAGGCACAGCCCTATTACGAAATTGCCAATATATGTCCACAAAACTTTTCCTCGGCCAAATCAAAGACCACAATCCTTTCTTCCTTGTCTGTCCAATAAAGAGCTCCATTCGCAAAGGCACCGTTTATGCAATGTGATATATCCAAATTGTAGTCGAGCTTTCCAAGGATTCTCCATCCATTGCCACTGCCAAAAGTGTATATCTCCACCTCCAGTGTAGCTTCTCCTCGTCCAGACAGTCTAGTGCACATTATTCTGACAACTTTGTACTCATTAGTTGATCGAAGGTACCCGAATCCACTAAACATAATGTTGCATTTTGAATTTAGGAGACTATTAGACTCCGGAAGAATTACAGACTCTCTGGTCATGGGGTTACAAATACAAGCAGGTCCATAAATTTCTTTATCTTGGCTCAGCCTCCCATATAGACAAATTAAACCATTAAAAGAACCAACGATGAAATGACATATAAATGGAAGAGTTAAACTGATTCTTCTAATTCTACTAACACTCTCCTGATTCTCATTGTATTTGAAATAATAGAGTTAGTTCAATTTAGAAGGGTAATTCTGTCCCGTATCCATGGAAAGAAAACTCAACTTACCAGAATCATCATCAGCACCACAATAATAATGGTTAAGATGTTGCAAGTACATCTTTGAGAATGAAGGATGACGAACTAAACCTCTCCAACTTGTGCATACTGATTTGCAATCAAAAACTGATTCAGCCGGTAAACAAGTTAATATGTCTAATGTGATTTCTACAGGGAGAAACTTGAAATAATCCATCAAAGCTCTTGTGGAACAAAGATGGGTTTAGAAAACCCTAGGGTTTGAATAAGCGGTGGATGACGAGAATAACGGGAATTGAACTCTGTTTTAAGTTAAATTTTCAATTTCCCATAACTATATGAGGTTATATTTTCTTGGAATAGTCGAATTTCCAAAATTGCTCCGACTTTCCTTTCCATAAATCCTTTCCAAAAGTACCTTGAACCTACTCGAAGTTGTTGTTTTGAAACGATATTTTTAGGAATTTCTCACACAAACACGTAGTTCTCGTTTTCGTTTAATCATTTTTGGTGAGCATTAATCCAAGGCACTAAGCAAATGCCAAATGGATGTAAGACTGAAATTAATGGTTTTTCCGAGTGAAAATACGAATTCTCAAGAGCTGAGAAGTTTCGGGAAATTGGGAGGATGTTGAGTTTACTCCACACTAAAATTCCAAGACTGAAATTGAAAGTGATTCGGCAGTATATCATACATTTTAAGAACGAGTTCGATTGTTCAACAAGACTATGGGGAAATACCTATGTTTTTTTTTTTGCTTGATAAACTCAGGTCTAGTCTTAATCCATAGAATTTCTTTTGAAAATGGTTTTGGTATGTTCTTGCTAATGTGAGTGGCGTTATTACCAAACATGGGTTTTTTATTGGATGTTTCCTCCTCCAAAAGTATTGATATACGAATATAGGTCCACCTATCAATTTTATCCCTAAAATTTAATTTTATAGTACTTTAATGTCCTCAAAATTATTGGAGCTTTCCTATATTCTTTTCAAGAGTATAAACAGATATACTCCTGTAGACATACATGCCCTCATGTTTTCCACATTTGAGTTTTCCATCTAAATGTAAATTTTTCCAAAAATTTGGTCAGACCCGGAATGTGAATTGAAGATTACAAGTTTGTCCTTAAATTTGGAAGGCTATGATTTAATCTTGGGGAATAGTTATTAACGAAACCTAAATCTATCCCACTTCATTTGTTTTTCTTTCTCCATCTCCGTTCGCCTTCCCGATCTGTGTTCTTCGTGTTGTTCTGGTTGCAATAACAACAATCTTATTCTTACTAACATTTATGAAATTATGGAATCAGTAGTATTTTATCATCTTCTTGAATACATTAATTATATTGTTATATTTCACCATCTTGTCAAATACATTATCGATAGCAATATCGGATGTGGTGGTGGCTCTACAATTTATGTGAAGTTTAATGGTTATTAAAAGAGTTCGTGATTACAAAAGATCCATTGGCGCATTATTCCTCTTGGGGACATTTTAATCTCCATGAACAAGACAATTTTGAATGGTAGAATATTTTACAAGCCATCTTTGTGGTATAACCGTATACGTATGATTCCGTTTTACACATTCTTGGTGCATTTGAGTATGACTTTTACTCTATATTCATTTTTCTTCCATAATCTCATCATTAAGATAATATATAGATGGGCTATTTAATTATTGGTACTCAGCAAATGACCAACATATTGGTTGGTACCCAACATTTAAAAAATTAAGGGTTGGTACCTAGATCCGTCAAAGACCGTCAAGTCAAACTGTTCACCAAACCATGTTATAATCTCCTAACAAAATGTATGTTATTACCTATGTATCCTTATCTATGATAACAATGACTCGGGTTGCCCTAACATCACCGTTATAGACACACGACACGTATCCCAACTTGTAGGCGGCATCATGATGCACGGCCGTGATGAGCCCTAATTGAATAGATAAAAATCAAGTTTTAGTACCCAATATCAACTTCTTCTTCTTCAACCAAGATTATAAATAATTAGGGTTGGTGAGTAAATTTTTTGCTATACCAATTTCAACTTTCCCCGTAAACTTTAGCTAACCCAATAATGATTTCATCTTCGACTGTTTTCCTCTTCAAGCTTCTACATCAAACCCCGATCATTAACATCACTAGGTATAAATTCAGCCTTCAGGTCCTTGTTATGATTCAAAAACATCTAAAATTATCAAATTTAATATTACCTTCCATGGAATTTTGATAACTGTGTTCAAAATGTTTGTATTCTCGAATCAGATGTAAACCCAATCAACCCTATTCTCCACAAAATTCTTATCTACTATTAAATCCTCATTATCTTTCTCTATTCTATGTGTTTCTGAAGTATCAAGTACAACATCACTACATTTTTGTAGGGGTAAAATATCGCTCGACCAATAGGAGTGCGCATCAACATTAAGAGAGCGATGCAATATCAAGGCTGCGCGTCATTTATACATTTCAAGAGTGCGTGTCATTTATACATTTCCTTGGTACGCGTCATTTATCAATAGAGCCGTGCTCCAATATCAATAGAGCCGCGCTTCAATATCCGAAATAAAGGGGTTTATTAGCTGTACCACTACATATTAGCTGTCATCCACTATGTAAACATATATATAAAGAGAAAGGCATGAAAGAGAAGTGGAGGTCAACTTTATCTTTTGTATTCTCATCTTCTTCCTCCATCACAAAACTAGATCTAGAGCTCTACTAGAAACCCATTAATGAAGATTCCAAATGTAATACTCATGTAATTTCAATACTCATAGTAAAAACCATGGATGTAGATCACATTGATCAAACCATGTAAAAAATCTTTGTGTCCATTTTACATTTCAAGCACTTTAATATTCATTTTCATGTTCAATATGTTTAGATCTATAGAAATTGTTAAGGGTTGTAAGTTGTGGGATTTCCTAGAACTACATTTTGGCGTTAGAAACAGGGACCTGCTACTTGTTAGATTGAAGAAGATTCAAAGAAATTAGTTATTGTGGGAGATGGATCTCACTGGATCTAAAAGCTTCAAGGTCAAATATGGAAACTAAAACGAAAGCTCATGGTTTCAGACAACAAACCAGCGTCATCAATTATAAAGGAAATAAAGAGACGGAGATATGTCGAGAGGCAGATGAAGAAAAATCCAGCCAAATTCCCTCAGCAATTCGATTAAAAGGACAAATCTCCTCCTCATATTTGTGATTTTGTTTTTAATTGTCCAGATCTGGGAGTTTTAAGACAACAATTTTAGAAAAGGTTCATTACAAAACCGGATTTTGTTTTGTACAAAAACTTAGTTTTCAAACAAAATGTTTATCCAAAACAAGTTTTGATTTCAGATTAACAACAGTTAAATCTTTTATAACAAATTTATTCCATAAATCTTCAAAAACACCAGTTTACAATTGATATACAAATAAATTTAAATGAATTTCGGCTTAATAGATTACTCACCAAAATAATTGGTTGCTTACAGCGAAGTACAGTTGAAACCCTTACTGGGCGTGAGTCATTAAAGCAGAGGAAGAAACAAATCTGCTTCGTGGAAACAATTTAGACGATGAAGAGGTGAAGCGGGTGAATACGATGAAACAGATGCGAAGAGAAAATCAGAGTGACGCACAAACACGAGAAGCTAATGGATGTAGCGCGGTCATTTCATCTTGCAGGTGCAAAAACTAAATGACGGTTGAGCAACAAAATTGGACATCCAGCAAAGCAAGGAACGCTCAATGGTACAGCCAAGGCCACAGATGAAGTAAGGGCAAAAGAAATGGATATCTTACCAACGGCAAAAGGAAATGGCGAACGGGGAAGCATCAATAGAGAGGCCTGCCTAAATAACAGAGCAAAAGAATAGCTTAAAAATGATGACACAGGTTGCAATGGACAAAGGAAGGAAACGGCATGAGAAGCTACAGGCGAAAATCAGTAAAGTTTCCTTAAAGGCGAAAACATGCATGGATGAAGGAAGAACTTCAACAATAAAAAGACGCATAAGGAGAGAAAAGCAACGATGACAATTCAAAAGAATCATAATGAGAAGGAGAATTTCATATTGTAGGATCATTTAGGAATCATGGTTGATCAGCAAACAAAGCTAGGGGAGCAAACTTGAATTGCCAACAAATCCAACAACCAACAACAAACAACATTCATAGGTGGGAGGACGAATATGAAAGAAGATGAGAGGCGCTGAGAAGAAGAAGAAAAACGAAGAAGCCGCATGGATGGACAAAGAAGCAGTCAGGGCGGTAATAAAGCAGTCCATACTAAAATCGCAGGATAAGAAGAAGAAAGGACGAAGATAAATATCATGCAAAGGGTGACAACAAAGAGAATAAGTTACGCGAATAATACCGCTCCTTCACAAAACGAAGCCAGCTCAGTTTGCCAGAGGCGGAGAAAAAGAGTTTGGTGTCACGCGTTCAAATATCCCCTCACTCATTTTTTTCACATATTTTTTTCCAGAACAGCAGAGGGAGAAGTTATCAATAAAATCGCAGTGTTGTTCAGTTATGCCGCACACAAGATGTAGCACAGATGGTTATAAGTGAAGATTATGAATTTGGTGGCATGCGTTCCAATCCCACATCACACAGATGGAACAGTTGGTAAGAGGCGAATATAATGAGTTTAGTGATGCGCGTTTGAATCCCCTATCATACGTATTTTTTCGCATATTTTTTGGACGACCAAAGGAGAAGATAATGATAATCTGAAAGCGCGATTACATCCTTTCACAAACAAGAGGTTGAACAGTTGGTTAGGTGCGTAAAATTCGCGCAGCAGGAAGAAAGATCAAATCCCACCCTATGCATATATTTTAGGTTGCCAAAGGCGAAGATAAAGTCAAATATCAGCAGTGAGCGTTTATTATGCACAAGAGAGTCTGCACAATTGGTTCACAGGGAAGAGTACAAGCCCGAAGTCATGCGTTCGAATCCCAACTTAAGCTTGTTTTTAACATATTTTTGAAATAACAAGAGCGAAGAAATAAATAAAGTTACAACATTATGCGTTTCCTTTGCACATAAGAAGACGCACAGATGTTTAAGGAAAGAAGATGCAAGCTTCAGATCCTGAGTTCGAATCCTACCTCTTGTACAGATTTTTGCAGATTTTTTCTAAAAGAGCATACAACCGCATACACCAAGTTCGTTTACACAAGTTCAACACTTAGAAGAAAAGGAGCCAAGGATACAATTATCAAGAGAGATATAAACGCACCAAGAGGAACTAATAACTACAAACTTACATCAAGATAACTAGAGCACCACAACAATAAGAAAGAAATGCAAAGAAGAAAAGGACAACAAACACAAAGAAAAGCGAAGAAGAGAGGAAGCAACAATACGAATAAAAGATAAAGGAAAAAATAAGACCTTAATAGAAGGCAACAAAGGTTAAAACC
This sequence comes from Papaver atlanticum, assembly GCA_023531105.1. Lineage (NCBI taxonomy): Eukaryota > Viridiplantae > Streptophyta > Magnoliopsida > Ranunculales > Papaveraceae > Papaver > Papaver atlanticum. The sequence goes on along the minus strand of JAJJMB010001778.1, from coordinate 1,850,162 downwards.
TCTAACTAGGGAGGCTAGGCATCCAATTGTGGCGTGCACCCTAGTTCGCATAACAGCAAGAGGAAATAATAAGACCTAACACGCGTCATAATTTGGGGAAACCTAGTTAGCATGGCTCAGGAGAAAGCTACACCGACCTTGGAACCTGAGTCATGGAGATTTGGGGTGAAATGAAAGCCCATCCAGTAGAGACACCTTAGTCGAAAGACTAAGGTGAGAAGGTCACTCCTAAGGAGTGTAGAAACTCGATCATGGCGTTGGGGTACACGGTTGAGTCAAGAGTGCCTGGGGCGTCTGGAGCGTACCTGGCCACTCTTGGAAAGCCCTGACTATGATACACTCGGTCCTCAAGAAACTCCACTTAGGGTGTGGTCTCTTAACCATAATCCATATCGGCGGAGGGATAAGAGGCCGCGAACACAACTGATTGTTGCATCACTGGATGGGAAGATCCCACCCTAACCCGGTAGGGGTAAGATTCCTTAAAGGGGCAGTCAGGGGGAATATAGGGACGGCACCCTCCATTAGGGAGCTGAATTGTGTCAAAGACGACAATGTCATGGGGCTTCTACTCACGGGAGTATCTAGGGGGAATATAGGGACGGCACCCTCCATTAGGTAGCTGAATTGTGTCAAAGACGACAATGTCATGGGGCTTTTACTCACAGGAGTATCTAGGCCTGTCGCATTGTCGCGTCAAAAATATCCTGCCGAGGCAATAATACGAAAGATGATAAGGCAAGATCAATGGACTATTATTTGAAAGAGTAATGGTCGCCTGCGATTTTGCCGCCCGACCAAATGAATAACTTGAGGCAAAATAAGACCTCTACTTAGGGAGGCGCAATAATACCACGCAAGAAACACAAAGACCTATATATTGTGATTATATTATTAATATGCGATACTAATAGTGCAGGAATAAGGAAGGGAGGCAATAATACAATGCGATATACTGAACTAAAGATGGACAAAGAACAAAGGTGAGATAGATGAAGCACAAGCAAACAAACATGCGAGGAACAATAAGTGAGCGAAGAGGAATGCATATACTAAATACAAAGCCAAAGCAACTAAGAATGGAAACAATTTGAAGCGACATCAATATTAGCGCGGCAAAATGAGCTAAGTAACACAAACATTAGCTATACATTCGATTTAATCAACAATAGATAAACATTCTCATCATATAAGCATCACATTCTCATCATGAAAGCATCGCATAAGCATTTCATGGCATAAGCATCGCATACACATTTCATGGCATAACCACTACATAAGCGTTATAATCGCCCAAGCATTTTCCGAATTTTTATAAATATGAAATAATATCGCATGATAAAGCACAAAAGAATCAATATCATGCACGAAGATAAAGCAGAGGAAAGATAAGAATGAAGGGCTTGGAATCAACCTGAAAGCAGAAAAGCTCAAACCAACACTTGGAATCAACATCATACACAAATGAAGAACATGGAATTTTAAAGAAAATCATCAACACCAATTGCCAAAATCAAAGCTAACAAAGAAGAAAGACTTGAAGAAACAACTCGCTCATCCAATGCTTTCTCAAAGATCCTCCCCTCATAGATAAATAACAGAGGCAAAGTATGGACTACCAAGAAAACATTTGATGTTCTTTACCTTCTCGGTCAGAATCATTTCAAAAGAAGACACTCACTCATGAACAACAAGACTCCTCAACAACAATGGAGTATGCCACACACAACAATTCGTTACACCTTCAACATCAACAATCCACGAAGCATCATCTTTACAAGACCAAACACACTCAAGCTCAACAAAATCTCCAAAGCACCAAGCCCGTTAAAGCTTCAAGTTGTTCAACATTCACAACCAACCCTCAACCCCAAACAATATAATTCTCACAAAAATTCAACACCATCTCAACCACTCCAACACCAAATACGCGGAAGCAAAATCGAAAACAAAGAATCCATCCATCAAGAATTTGTGATCAAGAACAACAAGTTTCAGTACTTCACAAAAGAATAAAGGAAAGTACGTACTTTTAATCTAGTATTCTTTCCTTCGTTCCTTCAACAACAAAGATCAAAGACTACTCTAATCGTCTCGCTCCAACAACTACAACAAGGCGGATTTTTCCTTAAAGATCGCTCTTCAAGCAATATTCAAGAAAAAAGAGGATAAATGTATGGGGAAAATATCGCTCGACCAATAGGAGTGCGCGCAAACATTAAGAGAGCGAGGCAATATCAAGGCCTGCGCGTCATTTATACATTTCAAGAGTGTTATACATTTCCTTGGTGCGCGTCATTTATCAATAGAGCCGTGCTCCAATATCCATAGAGCCGCGCTTCAATATCCGAAATAAAGGGGTTTATTAGCTGTACTCCACTACATATTTGCTGTCATCCACTATGTAAACATATATATAAAGAAAAAGGTAGGAGTGAGAAGTGGAGGTAGAGCTCTACTAGAAACCCATTAATGAAGATTCCAAATGTAATACTCATGTAATTTCAATACTCATAGTGAAGAACCATGGATGTAGATCACATTGATCAAACCATATAAAAAATCCTTGCGTCTATTTTACATTTCAAGCACTTTAATATTCATTTTCATGTTCAATATGTTTATATCTATAGAAATTGTTAAGGGGTGTTAGTTGTGGGATAACCTGCAACTACAATTTTATTTCTAATATTGGAGGTGACTGTATTGATGGTGGTGATTCTTCATGTTCATTAGAATTTTCGACAAATCAATTTGGTAATGAATCTAATTCAGGTAGTTGATATGCCTGTGAGTTTTCCATTTTTCTTGATTGATTTAGGATGATTACAAGTGAGGTTTCTTTGGTATCTTTTTCAAACACCTTGTGGACGTGACATTGATGGCGGAGAGACGTGTTTGCTACTGTATTTTCCCTCTTAGAAACACTCTCCTTGTCTGAAAATTCAAGTCTTTACACATACCCAATGCCCTTAATCATTCACAAATTCTAAAACCTTTAAAATGTACACCCTTTGTCAACCTAAACCACCGACAGGCACATCAGTTTTCAACTGATTTTTTAGGTAGAAAACTTCATTGTTTTGTTGCTTAAACTCTAGTTAGAACATAACCCAAAATTCTAAGTAACTCAATCAAAAAATTTCTTTCAATTACCTTTCCAATTCATCCAAGATTCTTTCCTGGTAAAATTTGGCAATGGAAGTTCAATGGAGCAGAAGAAATGGTACCGGAAAGGATGCAGAAGAGGTGGATATATCTCTATATCGTTCGAACCATTAGATTAGTTTTTTTATAACCGTTAGATGAAATTCATATTCTAACTGTATTTTAACCCCGTTAAGTAATTGATATTAATTATTAATTTAAATTAAATAAGTGACGGACTGTTTGGTCAACGGGTTGACTTGACGGTCTTTGACGGATCTAGGTACAAACCATTAATTTTTAAAATGTTGGGTACCAAACGAATGTGTTGATCATTTGCTGGGTACCAACCATTAAATAGCCCTATATGTATCTTGCCTGAAATACAAGATCCAAGGCTAGAAACAATTGTTTGATTAAGTTTATTCATATGGACTAATTTAACCTAGCTAGTTTGGGGCCTATGAAATTTCTCTCCCAACTTAATCAAATAGTTATGGGGTGCAAAATTTCACAAAAAGTCTAATTTACCCCCAAATTAATTCCTAAAACTAACTCATATAAATAACAATCCATCACCATTTTCAGTAAAAATCCAAAAATCATAAAAACATAAACCAAAAAAACTTTCTATTTTCATCTTAATCTTTCTAATTCTCAAAACCTTAATGAAAAAAACAATTGATCCTCTTCTCCAAGGATCTTCGATCCAACCAAGAAAAAGGTAAATCTCCATCAACCCATTCTAGTATTCACATTTCTTCATTGATTTACATGTTTAAATATTCAATTTTTGAAAACCAAAATCTCTGATCTTACCCATAATCGGTTTATGTTGACATATCAAATAAACTGATTCCGGGTTTTGTTCTTCGGCCATGAAGAGCATGCAGAGAAATCGGTTTATATGATGATTAACGTCGACCGATTCTTGGTTCGTAACAGAAATATGAAAAGACATCACCAGATCCGGTTTATAAGCACATGCATGAACATAAGCCGTTTCTGGATAGTAAATTTTTTTTTTGAAATCTGTGCTTCCACAATCGTATTTTATTTGCGTGTTAGTATACCGATTGTGAAATTGTCTCTTCAGATTCCAGTTGACGATCAGTTTTTATAAATGTATCACATTAACCAATTTTTTATGTTCGACATTCCTGTGTGTTTTGTTGTCGAGAATCGGATTACATATGTTATATATGTATCACATAAACCAATTTTTTATGTTTGGCATTCCTGTGTGTTTTGTTGTAGAGAATCGGATTACATATGTTTAATTATGTACTGATTGTTAACTAGTTTTCTTTTTTCTTTTTGTTGATATGGACTTCATCCACCTTGCATTTTACTCTCGGGAGCTCTCCCATGAGGATATTTAGAGGGAACCACAGCTCGTGCCATAGAGAAGCCTTTAGAAGTTTGCATATGGGCGTGAGACCGTCTGGAGCAAGCCCTCGCACTGGTAAACAACCTTGCACTGGAAGAGATCTATGAGGTCATCATGTTCGCTAGGATACAGAGGGATTTGAATTCATCTGAAAGGGATCGCCACAGACATTTGGAAGGTATGTTTGAAGAAATGGCTGAATATCAAGCAATGGCTGATGATGCTCCTGCTGCAAATGCTCCTAGTGTTGCTGCTCCTGATGCTGGTGTTCCAAGATTTATAAGTTTAAGTTTAAGATACTAAAAGTTTAAGTTATTAAGACTTAGTTGTTTAATTTTTAAGTTTTTAACACTCCTTTGGGATGGTTAAGGTTTATATTTTGGATGATCCTGGTTTGAACTTAATGCACTTAAAGTTTTAATTATAATTATGTGTACCGTAAAACAAGTTTATGCATTCTCAATTATTATGTTACCCAAACAAATGCCCGCAATTGGGTTACTCGATATTTCAACATAAACCGATTGTATAGGGTCCATAACGGAATCAGTTTATGTGTGGGGTCAGTATAATTCGATTCTTCATGCCTTAGTAATGCTGTTTTTTATGTATTTTTTTCTAACTAGAATCGGATCACATGTGCATTTATATAAATCGATTGACGTTGGTGAAAAACACAATCGGATTTTATGGACCTTTGAGAAGACCGATTAATTGTTCCCAATTATTTCACTTTTTTCAAATAATAAATAGCCGTTCGGGTCTTTCTCTATATATAGAGACATCATCCTTGGACCCCATTTTGCCCCAATATTTCTCATTAAATTCCCTCTCACTCCATATACACCGCAACTACTCTCTCTATAAAACAACACATACCTATTTACATATACCCTCCAAAGCTCATATCATCGTCTACTCTTTCTAACTCTCCCAATACCTCTACATACATCAATGGTATCATTTGATTCAAGTGAAGATTTATTCATCAACAAAGCATGGTACGCCGAAACTCGAATTAAAAATCAGTCCTCTATAAAGGTAGATGGCGAAACCTTTTGGAAAAAGGTATATAACAAATATTGGGAAGATTTCGGGAATCCGAATGGAAGAAGTGTTCAAAAAATCCATGATAGGCACCAAGTCATCGAAAATGCGATACTTTCTTATATATGTATCTAACATCGGATTTTAAACGCAAGCCACTTTAGCTTGTCCATTGAACAATTTGTAAGCATTTTTGTGGATTATTTTACGTAATCCATGTTGTTTTATCTTCCAATGAAACAACACTAACTAAGTAAGTTTGAGTTGTGTTTTTGTAGCACGAAGTCATGAAAGCGCGCTACTTGGAGGAAAAGGGGGAAGCATTCGCATTCGATGCAAGCTATCACTTCATGGTATCCAAAATTCCGGAGTATGGCCCCGACTTTATGGTGGGTGAATCGGACTTGGATTCTTCCGAAGAAGATTGATGGTTTTAGAAGTTTTTGTGTAGGTTTTGTGGGTTGACCCTCACGAGACTATAACTCGTCCATAAGGGTCGCCTAGGGGTTCAAAGGCTTGATGCACGTGCTAAGTCCATCCGTGATTCCTACGAAAATGAGTAGATATGAAATGAATGAAAAAAAAATTCTTAAGAAAGATAACAATCTGTTTGTATATGTCCCACAAAACCCCAATTATAGAAATCGGATTTTATTTGTGCATACTTTAACCGATTTTTGAAGTCCTTTGTTAATTTGGAAAACACCAACCCATAATTGGTTTACGAGTGCATGAACGCAAATCGATTCAGGGTACTGTTTACGAAAAAAAATCAAAAACTTTCAGTTGTTTGATGTTTTGAAGATCGATTTAACATTAGTTGATCTCACATTTAAGACGATTAATTAACACCTAATACAATTAATCAGGGATAAAATAGGTAGTTATATAATAGTTGGATAAGGAGTTGTGTGAAATTTATTTCTAATGATCTTTTTTGTCATTTAGTAACAGGCCCCAAAAACGTAGACTAGGCCCCAAACTATCCAGGTAAGTAGGAAATACCGTATCGTACTAGAAATAATATATTAGAGTGAGTTTGTTCGAGTTGACCAAGTCAACTATCTGTTTGGTCCTTTTTTTAAATATATATTATTGTTTGGTCCTAAAAATTATGGTTTGGTCCTAGGGTGTACAATATTCACACGGGATGACGTTATGGACGATGTAATTTTCTTCTAGCAGTGCCAGAAATACTCTTTTGGAACCATATAATATATATACTCAATTATTAATAGAGAATAAATCATTTTTCAGATATTATCATTAGTAGGAAATACCATATGGTCCTAGAAATAATATATTAGATTTTTTTTGTGTATTCATGTAAAGAATGAACTCTGTTTTTAGATCTTGAATGGTTAGGTGTTCATCTTAAAGAATGAACTCAATTTTAGGTTTGAATTTGGTAGTTTTTGATAGGTGTTCATTTTATCGAATGAACTCTGTTTTCTTATAGGTTCTATCAGGTGTTCATTTGAAGAATGGACTCTGTTTTCATATAGGTTTTATCAGGTGTTCATTTGAAAGAATTAAACTCTGTTTTAATATAGGTTTTATTAGGTGTTCATTTCATAGAAATAACTCTGTTTTTTTTGTCAAAATAATGAAGTTTTGTGTTGTGTTCATTTTACAGAATGAACTTTGTTTTCATATGTGATTTAATTTGGTTTTATTAGGTGTTCATTTGAAAGAATGAACTCCGGAGTCCATCAGACAGAATGGACTGCTACAAAAAATAAGTAGGAATTAACACATAAGGGTATTTTGGTCCATTTAATATTTTTAAATAATTATGGACCAAACAGGAAACGTGTTTTCCCGCTGGACCAAACTGTTGTGCTCCCAATATAAATGGACCAAACGATTCAGGGACGGCGCTACATGTAGCTCAAGGGTGGCCCCCGTCCCCCCTATTTTTTGTTTATTCATTATAAATCCTTTTAATTTCCTAATAAATATAAGAAAATTTTCTTATTTAGCCCCACCTAAATATATTTATTGTAAATTAGCCCCCCTTGTATCGGATTTCTGGCTCCGTCCCTGAAACGATTATTTCCTGCCAGGTAATTTAACCTTAACTTATTACAGATAATTTACATACAGTAGAAACTCTATAAATTAATGTTGTCGGGACCATAAAAATTTATTAATTAAGCGAGATATTAATTAACCGATAAATTAATAATTTATCGATGGATTTCATATCAATTTATTAATTAACCGATAAAAATTTATATATTAATTAATACTTTATTAATTTATAGATGGATTTCATATCAAATAATTAGTTTCTATATAGACAAAATACCATATCATATCTTTTATATTTCCTATATAAATACAATATCAATATTAATATCAAATCATATTTTTATAAACATAATATCCAATCATATTTTTTCTTTCTTATATAAAAACAATATCAATATCAAATCATATTTTTTTATAAACACTATATCAAATCATATTTTATAAATAAATTTTTATTTATTATCAAAAATTAAAAAATTCTTATAGAAATACAATATTAAATCATACTACTAACACAAACAAATCATACAAACAGTATGGCTTCTCATCTTAAAGGTGTTAAAGAATCAACAATCACCGATGAAATTCTTAGAGCATAATGCAAGCACAACAAAGATAATCCAACAACACAAAAAAAATTTACAATGATAAAAAGAATTAGAGATGGAATTCAACGCGATATTGATTTTAGCAAAAAACAGAAGACAAATCATTTTTCAAAAAGTCTTCGTAAATCATTAATGTATTGAATATATATATATAATTCATTATTAATTTATACTTCATATGAGGCCTACGTAGGTAATCAAAAAAGTATTATCTTATAATTTTAGCGAATTATTAATTTGCCACGTTGTCTCCGATTCGGGACCAGCCAAAAATATTATTTAAAAGAGTTTATTAAATAACCGAGTATTAATTAAAAGAGTTTATACTATAAATATGTTTTTAAAGAAAAAAAACGCTAATGGATTTGTTACCATAGTTTTCGTCAATTATGGTTACTCACATAATTTTTGACCAATTAAAATTATTCCCATTAATTGGGAAATTCGAAGATCTACATATCTAGGCTAAAAACCAGAGTGCGAATTTGTATACACTCCATAATGAGTGTACACGTAACATTTTAATCTAAACCATTGATTCTATTTAGGGAGTTATGTAATGAGGGTCGTGATTCTAAACATGGAGGGTAATGGGGCCATCAGTTAAATAATCAACCGATCAGAAGACTATGTGAAATATACACTCGTTAGAGGAGTGTGAACAAATTTGGTTTTCTAAAAACCATTAAAGTTATTCTCATTAATTAGTCTCTCTGTCACTGATGAAACTTTTTTGGCCTAGTACCTCCATTGCATCTAACTGCTGATGCACAAATAACGTTCGAAAGCATCAAGATCGGTTCTCGCTAACTAGTTTAGGCTTTTCCTTTTAGAAATAGTTTTTTTATTTGCTATTTGCATCACCGTTTTCCTCCCTCTCTTACCAAACTCCTTTTTTTTTTCCTTCTTTTTTTTTTGGCTGATCTTGTATTCGATCATAACCCCATTGGTCTTAGTTGTTTGATAACTAGATCCTTAACCAATTGTTCTTCTCGATTGTCTACCTTAAACTTAGTTAGTCCAAATGTCATCTATTTTTTTAAAAAGAAAAAACTTATAAGATCTTTTCATGTGAGAATTTTTATTTTCACCTCTCTTTTTTTTTCTGATTATTTCGATTTTCACCGTTCCTGGATGTGAAAAATTCGTTTTACATCTTTCTTTTTTTTGCGAAAATTTCATTTTTCAGGGAGGGTTTCACCCTTGCTGTTTACAAAATAAAATAAAAAAATTACACCTTTCGTTTTTGTGGAAATTTTCTATAGAAGGAAGTAAATTTCCAAGGAGCTGTATGACTTCTGTTTGGACCAAGGGTATGCTGATCGCAACCTAATTGCCAAGTGGAAGAGGGTATTTTCTGATTGTTCTCTCTTTCTAGTATTCGATGAAATACTTTAGTTTGTTTTGTTCTTAGTATTTGGATTAAAAAGAATGGGTGGAGCAAACCCTACTACAAATGGTCCCAACTCCCTATCATTTAGTTCATGGGCTTAAATCATAAAGTTAAATGATAGATCTATTATACAGTTTGTTGCTCATCCAAGTTTGTATGTAATAGAATCGATTTAAAGTCATCTCACTGATACTTTACTTGCGGTGTGTCTTTGAATGCAGTCGGGATATGAACGCCTATGCTGCCTGCAATGCATTCAGCCACGGGACCACAACTTCGGCACCACTTGCGTATGTAGTCTTGAGGGATGAATAGGTCATTGAATGTGTACATTGTGAATGCGCAATGGTTGTGCCAGTGGTGACTGATTCCCATTATTTGTAAGTAGTCTTTCTCTGATTCTTTCTGAGCAATTAAAAAAGAAAGAAAAAAGAGTACTTTCTACGGGTATTAATCATTATCTAGTAATTGTATCTTTATTAGAAGGGTGCAGTCATGATAATTGGTCTAGGTGATGACACCAGTAAGTCACAACTTAATAAACGTTGCAACCTTATTAAATAACCCATTGTTTTAGTGATTTTGTTTATGGAATAAGAAAAGCATACTCCATCTGTTTCTAAAAAATAGGTTTGTTTGGTTTTCACAAGAATTAAGAAAACTAATCATTGTAGTCACTTTTTCATGTTTTTTCCTAATCTATTCTTTGGTCCCCACTCATTTGATATTAGAGAAATTAAAGAAAGAAGTTGTCCCCTTTTTGTATTAAGAGTGAAAAGGGAGAGAGAAGTGGTCCCCTCTATGGGTATATGGCTTTTGTTTGCTGTATATTTCACGGTTTGTAGACTATACTTTGCTTTTAGGAGCGGGTTTTTGATAAGTTGTGGCGTCGCTTGCGTTGACTTTTTTTATTTGGTTAAGGTTTTAGAATATATTCTTTTACCTAGAATTCACTTGCTGATAGTTGTGATATGCTTTGTTCTTCCAATTTTGTTAGAATTTTATTTCCTCAGGTTTTGTATTAGCCCACTTAGACAGTTTGCTGGAGAATCATGATCCTGGGATATTGTGTCCAGCGTTCTCTGTTCTTTTTTTGCACATGCAGTAAGACTTGAGTAATCTGATGTGTTTACTCATTGGGTATCCTTTATTTGAAATTGAAATGATTATTGGCGTTATATTCTTTTTTTCATATATTTTTGTCTTGTTATAGTTGAATCTATCTGTAAATATGTATCGATCAGACTGTAATTGCATTTGTAGGATGGGTGTTTATTGTATTTGTAGCATTTGTACGTTGTTTTATAAAATTTTCATTGGCTTCCAGTGTTCCACAACAACAACAAACCATAACATATTATAAACCATCTTTGAAATTTTCAATTTCAGGTCTTTACTAGGATTGGCTTGCAATAGTTGTACTTCTAGATATAGTGAACAGCTGACGATGTACTTTTGGTTGGAAGGAGTAATTCGGCGGGTTTCTTACTTTCTTCGTCAGACTATTTATATATTAATCTAAATGTTCTAATGACATAATGTTTATTTTTAGAAGACTGCAGCCATGATAAATTGGTATAGTTGATGAGACTAGTGAGTTGCATAATAAGAAGTGTGCTTTCCTCTCTATTTCAGTATCTCCAAGACTTTCAATTCAGTAATAATAGATGTTAAGGGTCTGCCCATCTGTCATTTAGTCGATTATATCTAGAGTTGGCTCATGAAATGGTTCAACAAACATAGACAAGAAGCTCTTGATTGGCCACATCATTTGAGTAAGCATGGAAATGCAATGATACAGGATTGGTGGCACGTGACAATAAAATTTGTTAGCTTGCCATGTCAATGGAGAGGAATATGAAGTTGACGAGGGTGTAAATCTGGATCCGCACTCCATCTATGTGGAGAAGAAGTCTTGCACCTGCAGAGTGTTAAACTATCAACATTTGACATGTACAGGCGTCCTTGCACTGTGGAGACATATAGATGACATTTGTGGGGTTCCCTAAACATTTGTACAGAGGTTTATGTATGAAGCTCCTATCTCCCCCAGCGCAGAGCCCGGATACTTGGGATGTCCAAAAGGTGGTTGCTGAATGTGTGGTAGTATTTCTCCCAATTACACCATACTTTGGTCAGGAGAGCATCAGCTTATACCGGTCTAACATTGAAAGAAGTTCTAAATCTAAAAAGCGAAGAGCACGTTCAAGGTGTCACGATGTGGGTATTATGTTAACGGCGGTCGTTGCCCCAAGTCTTAGTAGGATTTTGATTGCAGACATGTCTTTTTATTTGATTTTTTATTTGATTTTTTTTAATCAAGTGTCAAATGAAAGCCATGTCTGCAATAAAAACCAACAACCGTTGTTAACGTAATGCCCCAGCGTGTGACACTTTGAACATGAATTTTTCTTTTTAGGTTTGACCCTTTTTTAAGTGGCAAACTGGTATTAGCCTATACTCTCACGACCAAGGTCTAGTGTTGTATCATGGGGAAGTACTACACGCTCAGCCACCACCTTTGGGACATCCAAGTATCCCAGGATCAGCACCGGGAAGATAGGAGGTTCAATACATAGAACTCCACATAGAAGTTGTGTAATGAGCCCTACAAAAGTCAGTTGTCTTCGTCGTATATGTCTCACACACCGCAAGGACCTATGCACCGGAAAATGTTGATATTTTAATACTCTACGGGTGAAAGACTTTTGCACAAGATAGACGAAGTGCTGATCTGGATTTACACCCTTATTCACTTCATATTGCTCTTCACTGACATGGTAAGCTATAAATTTGTTTGCCACATGCCACCGATCTCGATTTATTGCGTGGGTAGGTTTACTCAAATAATGTGGCAAATGCTGAGTTTTTTGTCTATGCTTGCTGAACCATTTCTTAAGCCAACTCCGGATATGATCGGCCAAATGCATTGGTAAATCTTTAACATCTTTGATTACTGAATTGAAAGTTTCGCAGATATTTGTAGTCATGAGAGTAAAAACGACCAGTCCTATCTGCACCCTAGCTTACTTTTCTGGTCCTCATAGGCTTTTCATAGTCATCGTTATTGAATGCTTTGGAAGTTCTGCATTGGACTCCTCCATTTCGAAAACAACTTTATGTAAACTCTTTTCTTTCACCCACTTTGTAGCTTCCCATAGAGCTTTACTTTCTGCATGTTCTGCACTTGACAGTCCCCTCAAGTAGATGCATTTTGAACCCCAGTGTGCACCTACAAAATTACGAATGATTAAACCAACTCCACCAGTTTTGTCGGAGTGTAAATAAGAGCCATCAATGTTTATTTTAAAGAATCTCTAATAGGAGGAGTCCAATGCAGAACTTCTGGTGAATGAGCATGAGCCAATTGGTTTGGTATTGTTGTCGCAGTTTCTTGTTCTGCAATCTCTTTTCTACATCTCTGTATGAGTAACTGTATGAGTAATTCTGGGGAAAGATTAGAATTATTAAAAGCCTTGTCACACCTAGCATTCCATATACACCATGCAATAATTGCTATCTTGCATATTAACTTCTCTTCTGTCTGGTGAGCTATAAGATTGTCGAACCAGCCACATAACCAATCTTCTAAGATTGAAACATTTTCAGTGTGAAGACCCAGAATGGCATACCAAATTAGTTTGGAGTAAGAGCAGTTTAGAATACAATGAGCATGGTTTTCATTTACTTGTGCACAGAAAGGGCAAGTAGTATCTCCATCTTGAATAATGTTTAGCAGCTTCTCTCTAGTAGGGAGAATGTTTCTGATACATTTCCAGATGAACTGTCTTACCCTGGGAAGAACTGGCAGTTTCCACAGTTTCTTAAAGATGCCTTGCATTCTTACTCCAACTGACTCATTTGCAATTTTATCCTCCATCATCTTCCTATAAATTGACTTTACTGAGAAACTCCTATTTTTCTCAAGCAACCAGATCAATCTATCTTTTATGTTTTGATGCACTGAAATTTTCAGAATGAGACAGACAGTAGGGACTTCAAAAAGATGATTGATAAGATTGAGATTCCAATCTCCAGATTCATCATAAAAAAGGTTATGAACAAAAGTGAATTCCTGATAATTTATTGCTCCATTTCTTGGTGTTGGAGGTGTATCCAGTTCTTCTATCCATTTATCATAGTAGATTTTGAATTTTTTACCATCACCCACTGACCAACAGCTAAATCTTCTAATGAAGTGAAGCTCAGAACTAATGCTTCTCCAGGACCATGTGGAGTTAGAGTTATCTTGCAAGTTAAACAGATTACCATCTTGGGAATATTTTGCTTTCAGTGACCTGGCACATATGGAAGTATCATCAGCACATAGTTTCCAAGCTGATTTTGCCGATTTAGTTGTTGTGGTAATCTTTTTGATATTTTCTTCACTGCCAAACATGAGAAATCTGATAAGAACATGACATTATTGTACATGTTTGAAAATAGTTTCTAGCATGAATAGGACATTGTAATCATATACATCACAAGCTGTTGTTAAATACAAATGTCTACAACCTGTTGTTCAGGTAAAACAACAATGTAGAAAGAGACAATTTCCATGGTACTAATGAATTTTTTTTGAAGTCGCATGTTTAAAAATGTCACATTGTTTGAACACCAAAAGACAACAGAGCTTTTTCCTAGACATGTATACTCATCTGTCGAAATAAAATGGATATAGGAATGAGATTAAATTTTAAGATTAATTTTGAAGTCTTGAAATTAAAGTTTCTTGCGAATCCACAGTCCAATCTCTCTATACTCCACCAGTCCAATTATGCTCCATGTATTCCCTCTCAAAACAAAAATAGTGACGAATACAATGGTTTAAAAACAACAGTTTAGTAATTAGTTACTATACTAGTAAATTTATGACAGACACGAATGGGAAATTACAGATGAAACGATGATTTTCGTCAACAATCGTATGTACTTTTGCTGGGTTATTCTTTCATTTCTCTAGTAGAAACTCGAAACACGGCTCACTGGTAAGGCTGCTACTTTTAGTTCATATAAGAGGCGGTCTTATTTATCCTACGAAACATATCAAAAAGTCTAGTTTCGTTACATATAGTAATGTAGCATTTATTTGGGGCCTATGGATTTCTTCATTCACCCAATAGAGAAGGATAAGGGGTGTCAAAAATGTATTAAAATACTAAATTACCCTTATACATTCTTAATAATTCCAACTATCTAACACAAATACTAAAATCTAAATAATTTCTATTAACAATCTACAATCAAAAAACTAAAACCCAATTCATCAAAATCAAAAACTTAATCACAAACAACAATTCAATTCTCTCTTTTTTTGGTTTTTGAAAAAAAAATCGGCGACAAACAAATTCAACTGATTGAGTTAAATCCCTTTAATTTGTTCCTTTTAAGAGGGATTCATCAACGATTTAACTATGAATCTCTGGAATTTCTCATCAAAATTTTTCTGAAACCAAACCAGAATCGGTTCATATAAGCATTGACATAAACCGATTGTTGATGATGTTCCCCAGATCGGTATATATGGTACATCCACATAAACAGATTTTGGGTTGATGTGATTAACATCAACCACAATCGGTTTATTCTAATGCACACATCAACTGATTCATTAACCATGTTTGAATTTTTGCACAAATCTTGAAAAAAAATTCTTTATATTACAGAGCATGAAATTGTGGTTTGAACGCAAAAAGAATGAGGTCAATTCCGACATCGGATAAAGAAGTTATGAGCAAAACAGTCGAAGAAATTAAATGCCCAGATTCACAATCAATTTACGTGAGCATTTATGTAAACCGATTGTAGCGAAAAAATCATAGAAAACTGTTGAATTTTACAATCAGTCTATGTTCATGCACTTGTAAACTGATTTTGGGTTGAGTTTTTTCAAAAAAAAAATTCATGTTTTGACGATGAACGAAGATTAGTTAATTTGTAGGTTAAAATGATTGAATATTAATTAATCACCCGAATAAACACTAATTAATCAGGGATAAATTAGTTATTATATAAAATAGTTGGATAAGGGGTTTTTTCATTTTACTTCATGATTACCCTTTTTTGTCTTGTAGTCCTATGCCCCAAACTAGCCAGGATAAACAATTCAACCAAAGAAAGAAAGCTACTCTCCTTTGTTTCTGCTTTTCCATCTAAAATTAACAAAGGAGAGCCTCCAGTTACTGCAGTTCTAAGGTAATAATCTCTTCTTTCCTTGTTTTATTACTGTAATCCTTGTTTTATTACTGTAATGTTCATCAATGTAATATCCTCTATGCATATGTTAAGATTGGTATTAATTGATTGATTAGTGTAAAACTAAGATTGGTATTGATTAGTGTTTACCAAAAAAATATTAATGTTTTTTTTTTTTTTTCCTTTCTTACTGCGCAGTTGCAGTTTATGGTTTTGATATCATATGTGCATTCTTGTTTTGGAATAACCTAAAAATAACTGTTGAAAAATCGAAAGCAAAAATCATAAATCTTTGCTGTATTTTCCTTTTCGTTTTGTTAAACCCAATTATCTATACAAACATTTTAATGTTTTAGATATATATGAATCGATTAAGTAGAGGTCTGATTCTTTTGATTTTTGTTTACAATTTCAGTGAAGCAACGACAAGATGGGACGCGCAAAAATCAAGATGGAACTTATAGAGAAAGAAAAAACGCGTAATTCGACTTATTCCAAAAGAAAGCATGGGTTGAGAACGAAGTTACACGAATTCAGAACACTGTGGTGTAGATTCATTGATGATTGCCTATGGACCTAAGCAAGGTGACCGTCCAGTTTAAGTTGAGACGTTTCCCCCAGAACTTGACAAAGTTAATGAGATCATTACGAGGTATCAACAAGTTCCTAAGGAAGACAAAGAGAAAATGATTCTTACTCTGAAGAATTTCTTTGAAGATCAAAATAGGAAGTCCGAGGCTGAACTGGTTAAGCTAAGAAAGCAAAACCAAGAGTTGCAATTTTCGTTGGATGATATGGTCACAGTGTGAAAATTACAAGGACTAGGATTGATTGGTCAAAATCTTCCGAATATAGTATTGAAGTTGAAAATCTTCTGAAAATAGGATTGAACTTACATAATACCCAAGGTGCCCTTTATAGCCCGATGTCTACACATTTATAGCTTGATGTCCACATATTTTGACCGATGTCTACATATTTTATGAATAATGTCCCATGTTTAGATTTTGAAACATGGATGTCTACACTTATCCAACAAAATATTATGCGTAGATTGTGGATGTCAACATATCTTTACATGTAATGTCTACACATCCACGTGGTGGGGTCTCAGTCAAAAATAAACTTACTATAATATTAGTAAAAAGAAAAAGTAATAATAAAAAAATCAGATGTCTACACATTTAAGGACATAACAGAGTATTTCTGAAAAATTGGGGGCATATATGTCCCAAAAGATCCCCTACCACTACTTTTGGAATATTTTTAAATATTGACCATTTTTGGAAGATTTTGGGAAATCAATCATACTTCCCGTCAAGATCTCGGTCACAGTTGATCAACTTCAACCACTTTACCACAACTTGAATGTTAAGAAGGAATTGGTTGAGCAAAGAATCAAATCAACGAAAGCTATGAATAGTAGTGGTGTTATGGATGGTAGCAAAAAGATGGCCGAGTTCCCCAATTCAATAGTACGAGATCAGATTCCTTATCAGAATTCAAACATAACCATGATGACACTTTGTGGAGAAAAGAGGGTATTCTGCATTCACAACCATTTGGTTATCCTTTACCTGCTATGGCGTATCATTATCCTAATAATATTCCTACCACAAAGCATGACCCAACCGATCATGAAAATCATTCTACAATCTCCAATAATGGTACACCTATGTTTGCTAAGCCAATGATAGAAAACTATGGCTCCAATTATGGATACTTAAATATGGGGAATCAATATTATTTGGATAGCAGTTATGCAAATCAACATATGGGTTCAACTATGATGTCGACAGCATCCATGTATCATCCATTAGGTCAGATACCTCCAGGGGTGTCATTTCAGATGCAGCAGTATCTACATCATTTCATGAACACACCTCAGACGCATCACCAACATCAATTCATGTCATCAGGCTCTTCATCCTAGATGCATCAGCAGTCACGAATACGGTGAAGGCATAATGAACTTGGTCATTTAGTATGAGTTGAAGAGCTAAAGGCAGTGTACAAAGCAATGAACCTGGTCATTTAGTATGAGTTGATCAAGAGCTAAGAGCTAAGTCGTCGTTACAAATTCCTCATATTTTAAGCAATCTTAAGCAATATATTTCCCAATGTTTTGACTCGATAATTTTATGAACTTCTCACAGATATGAAGTTCTCGTTTTATTTTGGTTCATTTTTGTCATGCTTTACTTTAAGCCAAAGGCACTAAACAAATGCCATGAACGAGATGAAAAGGCTTCAGAACATATTCTATTTCGCATATAGTTAATAATCCACACCTCCTGTGATATTGTGCGTATTACATTCTATGGTTATTAGAGTGAAGACACAATAACTTTTAAGAGCTGAGATGTTTGAGGAAATTGAGATGATGTTGAATTTAATCCACTAAAGTATTGAAATATTGAAAAATGAAAGTGATTCGACAGTATTATACATTTGTCAGCAATAAAAACTTAAATTCGATTATTCAATGACATTGTGAGAAAACTACCTGTTTCTAGCTGATAAGTCTAGTCTTAATTCATAGAAATTGCATTGAAAGTGGTAGGGATGCTTAAATATATCTGATGAATGTACCTCTGAAATGATTTCTGATTATGGAAGAAGGTGATTTAGAAGTGTGTTTCTAGTCCATCTTTCGAAGACGGTTTTTCCATTTTCGTGCTAATGTGAAAGAATTTAGGTGAAGTATCGAAGTGATTGTGGAATTTGATTACAAACGAGTTTCCTACCTATTAAATTGTGCCAAGGAAAAACGGCAAACAAATTCGCCAACTTAGTTTAATTAATATTTAAAATCTAAAAATGTTTAAAGTTTTTTTTTTTGATCGGCAAAAGTAAAAATGGAGTGGAAATGGCTTACCAAAGGTAAGCAAAGAATAGTGTTTATACCCGAAATTTCTTCTAGGCACTAAACACGATGATTTGATGATGATTATTGAAAATTAGGGTTAGGAATCGAATTGAAGAATAAATAAAGCAAAGATTTAACGTGGTTCGACAAGTGATGCCTACATCCAAGGAGGAATCCCGTAAGGAGTGATCTTATTGATGATCATGATACAATTTTATTTCTTCGGGTTAGCTAACCTAGGATCCCCTCTCCACTTAGGGTTTAGGATACATGTATTTAAATTTATAGAGTTATGTATACCCTAATTCTGATGCAAATTTGATATGCAAGCAACTTGGGCAACAAGACTTCTGGAAGCTTCTGGAATCTTCTTTCACGGGATAAACGGGCTCTCCGTCTATTTTATAGACGGTACAAACATCGCCCCCTCTTAACCTCCAACTTGTTGGTGGTTAATAAATTTGTTTCTCCTTTTGCATCGACCGTCGATGAAGTAACTCTCCCCCAAGTGTTTGTGGAGATATTATGAAGATGCCCCCAACTGTAATTACCTGCAAAAAATTTGCTCACGTGTTAGGCGAGTCTTTTTTCCATCTACTGGACTTGTGATGCTCGAGTGCTTGTCGAGTCTTGAGTAGAATGTAGTGTGCTTCCGGATGGGGAAAGGCTTTTTGCTCGCAACGTAACAAGGGCTATAGCGCTCGCTGCTCGGGAAGGATGGTTGTTGCTTGAATTGAGTACGAGTCTTTGGACCAATATCGGGCATTGGTCTCGTGGTCGAGACGAGACTTTATGCTCGCCAAGGTGCAAGTCTTTCATACTCGCATGTAAGGTGAGATTTTATGCTTACAATAATAGCAATACTTATGTGCTCATGTGCAAGGTGAGGCTTTAGGTGCTTGCGATGTGATGTAAGGATAAATATTGAAGGGTCTATGCATTCCTCATCTCAACTCGATCATATCGCTATCCACGAACCTCGAACTCGATCATGTTGCTGCTCCAACTGCACATAAAAGTTTCTCGAACACAATTTTTTTTGCTTACATGCTGTAGGGATTTGAAGGACAATTCTAACGAGCCAAAAATCACTAAATTCAAACTCAAACCGAAGAAGTTATTGACGAAACAAGATTTGAACGAAGCACGCGTGCTGATGCTGACATGGCAGGATAAGAGTGCTGTCTGGCACACGAACGGTGCTGGCTTGACCGAAGTTGCTGACGTGGCAACACACAACATAGATAGACGGTTGCTGACTGGATACATGCTGATGTGGCAGCGTATCATGACATCGCACCAATGGATGATGTGTCGGCAAGTGAATGGAACCTTGCTGATGACGTGGAAGTTGGGTAGACCCGAACGGTCTAGACCAGGTTAGCCCGGTGACACGTGTCGCTCTTTAAGTAGTTGAGGCTTGTTGAACCGGTTTGGTGAACCGATAGCTGGACCCAAGGCTGGACAGATCCGATGGACCATATTTCATTGATCTGACGGATCCGATTGACTCGTTCTGGAGGTTACGTAAGGCTGGATGAAGAATAGGCTTTTGCAGCGCTTTCTGCAACAGTTTCTTCAACTCTGTCAACGCTTTCTTCAACATCGCAACGCTTTCATCAACTTTTCGTAACAGTTTTTTCAACTGCATCGCAACAGTTTCTGCAACCTCGTAACGGTTTCTTTAACTCTTGTAACGGTTTCTTCAACCCTCGTAACAGTTTCTTCAACCCTCGCAACGGTTTCTTCAACCATAAATTTTTTTTCTTTTATCTTTTTTAAATGAAATCCATGGATGATTTATTCCGCGCTTTTCTCAATGGTAAAAGATGATTGTTTTCACGAATCCCCTAAGTGGGCGCCAATGTTTGTACCCAAAATTTCTTCTAGGCACTAAACACGATGATTTGATGATGATTATTAAAAATTAGGGTTAGGAATCGAATTGAAGAATAAATAAAGGAGCCAAAGATTTAACGTGGTTCGGCAAGTGATGCCTACATCCACGGAGGAATCCCGTAGGGAGTGATCTTATTGATGATCATGATACAATTTTATATTCGGGTAGCTAACCTAGGATTCCCTCTCCACTTAGGGTTTAGGATACATGTATTTATAGAGTTATGTATACCCTAATTCTGATACAAACTTGATATGCAAGCAACTTGGGAAACAAGACTTCTGGAAGCTTCTAGAATTTTTTTTCACGGGCTAAACAGGCTTGATTAACGGGATCTCCATTTATTTTATAGACGGTACAAACAAAGAGATTACGAACGCGGTAGAGAGACATAAACTTTGGGAACCCGTAAACAGAGAAAACAAAAAAAATTAAGTTACAAAAAAACTATCCCAATTGACTATTACAAAGTCTAAATTCGTACCCTTAAGCTCTTCCGTATTTCTTCTCCACATGAAATTAAAGTTTGAATCTTGACTTGATCTAGGACGGATTTGTAATCTGCTTTACCATCTTCAAAAATATTGTTGTTCCAGCACTTCTATATCGACCAGCAAATGGAGGATAGTATGACTAGCCATAACACTTTTGTAAAAGTATGCTGGAAATTAACTCTCCACACTCATATAATGTTACCAATGCAATTTGCAAGTGGGGCAATTAACCCCCTGTCGTTTTAAAGTGTTCCCCAACTTCAGTCGAAAAAGAGCAGCGGAACAAGTGGAAAACTGACTCAGTAGCTTTTCTCTTTTCTAATATTATATTTATGATAAGAGTAAGGATTAGACGAAGATTAAAGTGGTTCAACACTAATGACCTATATCCACTTATTAAACCGTGTATGGTGGATTGTATTAGAGTGATCTTCAACACATACTTAGATACTTTTACATTTACATGAAAATTCCTATTTATTTATAGGAATAATAAGAATCAGTAAACCGTAAAAATAACAACATATTAATTATCTTGACTAAGTCTAGCTGATCTAGCTAATTACACAAATTTTGTTGATGATTTTGTCTTCTAACTGTCTTCAGTACACGTGACTCCATTGCACGTGAGCTAATTTGATTCACTGCCACTTCGGTCACCTTGGTGGCTAGTTTTTGTGCCATATATTCCAATATCTAATCCGGCCTAAACCTTGTTTAAACTATCACATAACCATTAATGGTCACCTAGTCTCAAACTCCTGGTGACGAGAGAAAGCGGTTTAGTCCAAGTTGGAAACAGCTGAATGGCTATGCAGTTCGGATGTGAAAAAAAAAAAATACTCCCTTGGTCCAAATGAAAGTCTCATCAGTTAAAACTTCAAATTAACGGATTTTTAACCATTAAAATTAAGATTGGTAGATAATGGTTCTATACATTTCGGAATGCGCTCATTTTTGGTAGGTACGTAAAGCTTTGTTAAAAGAGTATATCCCAAAATATTAGCTTTAGATTCGTAACCGTTCAGTTTTTATTCATAAAAACCACATCCTATATATGAGATAGTATAAGAATAATAGTGTGAGGAGATCTTCCTCTAACTTAAAAAACTACTCCCTCTGTCTTTTTTTCTCTGTCCGCTCTGTTTATAGACATATTTTTCCCTTAAACTATCAAATATATCCTTTATTTTTATAATCGTAAAATGATTTTTAAAATAAATTCAATCCAAAATCTTAAATAGTATCACCATATATAAGGAAAAAAATCTATTCAATATCTTTCATATTAATTATCGTTTCCTTTTTAAATAAAAATATTTATGTATGGACAACTATAAAATTCCTAATAAAGCTCATCCTATTCATATGAATTCCATAATAAAACCAAAATATTTTGGTTTTTATTTTCTTAAAGCATTTCCTAAAATAATAACATTACCCAATTTATACTATCAAAAAACTCAACGACCCCCAGAGTGAGCCCTATAGCTCTACAGCAAGCCACTGAACTTTTTGATGACCATTTATTTCAGTATTTGAGACTTTTTGTCACGGGCGATGGGGCAGATTTTGGGCCTTTGCAGCAGCGTTTAGCTACCTTACCCATCAAAGAGGGTGACCTTGGCATTTATACTATGGCAGACACTCGCAACTATTGTTACCTTGCCTCCCAGAGTCAGACGGTTTCGGTACAAAAGTTGATTCTTGGTAGCTTATTCTTATCTGACAAAGTATCTGCTTATCAGTCGGCTCTTCAGAACTTCATCCAGGTATGTGGACTACCTTCTAACTATTGCGTTGATGATACCCCCCCCCTTCTTTTATGCACTACCTGGCAGTTACTTATTTTGACGTAGTTAAGAAGCAAATCCCCACCCAATTTTCTATGTCTGCAAAAGATTCCATTATGTGGCAGTGCAATCGGGTTAAGCATGCTCAAGATTATCTTTTGGCTGTACCCATTAGTGGTCTGAATCAATGCCTTGGACCAAGACAGTTTAGAGATGTAGTTTGTTACCGCCTTGGTATCCCCTTGTTCGTCGAAGGTGGCTTATACTCAAGCTGCAATAGACCTATGGATATTTTTGGTGATCACGCTCTTCATTGTGCCAAGGATGTTGGGATCAAGTTTCGGCATGACCATGTACGTGACGTAATTGCTGACATCTGTTACAATGCTGGTGTGCCTGCTCGTAAATAAGTTTCCCTTGGTTTTCTGTCAGATGACAATAAGGATTTGCGCCCTGCAGGCATCTTTGTTCATAGTTGGGAGAATGGCCAAGATGTTTGTATGGATGTTACAGGCGTTTCACCCTTTACAGGTGAAGGTGTTCGTTCTTTTATTCCGGGCCAATCTATTGCAAATGTTGTTTCTCGCAAATGTACCAAATAATTAGATCAATGTGTTTCGCATGGTTATGGTTTGGGTGTTCTAGCATTTTCCACGTTGGGGGAGCTTGGTGATGATACCTTGTGTTTTTTTAAGAGGTTGAAGAATTGTCTAGTTAGTAATGATGCTAGTAGTGATGTAGGTAAATTTATTTTTTATAGACTAGCTGTTGCTATTCAAAAGGTTGTTGGCGCCCAGCTTGTTGCTAGGCTTCCACCTAAAGTTTTGTGCGACTAATTTCAGTATCATTTGAGATTAATTTTTTTCTAAATAAATTTTAATTTTTAGTAATAATATAACATTAAATAGGTTAGTCAAGGGTTAGTCATGACATTTTATAGGTGTTAGAGTATAGCTCGGTTGAACCCACCAAGCGTTGGTATGTCAAGTTTGGTTGTCATATTTTAGTGAATCAAAACTAATTTAAAGAGTCGCTTGATTATTTACTAGAGTCAACTTCGTATAGGTTAGCTTGAAAGTATTTAGGATATGAGACATTACAAGTTACGTGAAGACTTGAAGAATGTGAAGAAGTAAGGAGCTATAACGACGACATCATCCTTCCACTTGAGGTTAGTAATATTTGACTTGAACAGTTTAATTCCCTAACGTATCTTTCAAGTCGTGCATATTGAAAACATAACTGCGAAGCTGTGAATGATTATACTCTAGTTAGACATAGTATTAAGGAATACAATACGAAGTATAACACTTATCTTTTGAACTTCGTATATAAGACATCGACATAATCGTATGAATGTTATTGTGATTATTTATGGATGGGTATGGGTGAAGATTTCGTCCTCGGAAACAATGTTTTACATTCGTTTAAAAGAAGTAAATTCATGAACTTGTTTTATGAATCGAAAGGGAAATCGCTAGGCTTATTGGTATTGTTATTCATTGCAAATCTTTTGAATTACCAATATGTGTGTTTAGTATAACCGCTCATAACTTATTTATGTATCTTGGTAAAAATATTCACAGGGCCTGACTTTTGTATTGGTATGACTTTTATTAGTGAAACCGATCTTAAGTAATCACCTGAGATTGTATGATCGATTTGTTGTAATTGGTATGACCAACTCTAGACATTGGAGAACCGATCCTAGTAAGAGGTGAAACCGATCACAAAATGGGAATCGATCCTTGTAAGAGGTGCAACAAGTTTTTAGTTATTGGGAACCGATCCTATGAACATATGCAACACGTTTTTAGTTATTGGAAACCGATCCTGTGAACATGTGCACCAAATACAAGTTAGATACCATATATATGTTGGAACCGATCCTAGTACCTAGTCAACAAAGTTTTGGTAACTAGCGTGACTAATTATAGTACCTACATGGAGGTAGAACCGAAACTTGTTTTGGTAGAACCGTGAAACCAATGTTTGGTGATTTGATAGGATAATCAATCACATAGTTCTTGGAAGTCAGATGAACCAATTCTAAACTTGTTTGGAAGTGTGGCAAATCGGTTCCAAGATGGTAAATATGAAAAAGAATTTACCAAGTAAAGATGTCGACATACTTTGAACATGTGCAGTAACTCTTATCTTTTATTGCTCAAAGTTATTCCTTAATAGCTAAAGGAGAATCCCGGATCGATATAAATTGAGAATTTTTTAATTAAGGTTTTTAGTTTTATATGCTTTTAATTTCCAGCAATTAAAATGCATATCTTTAGAAAATAAAAATTGTTAATGTGCATTTACTAATTGGAGGTTTTCTACTGAGATTTAAGTCAATATTTGGACAAAGCATTTCCAGGAATTATGGAAACCGAATTTGGTAATTTATTGCATATCTTGAGAATATTTTCGGTATTGGAAATTCCTTGATATCCAAACTTCCTTGGTCTATAAATATTGAAGTTTGCATTTCAAGCAAACTAATCCTCAGAGCCAGCAAAACTACCTAGTTGTGTTGTTACTGGTGGAGACGCCTATTCGGAGAGATAAGTAACCTAATTAGGAGAAATCTCTTACGGTCGCTCAGTTTAAAGACTTCTTTGGGACTGAGAAGCTCTATTAGTACCGTTGGTGGGAAACTAGATAATTGTAGTTTATTATTAGTTTTCGATTGATTTGATTAACTAACGGTTGTTGAACTTTGATTGCACCTAGTTTTTTTATGCTTGAGAATCTTCTCTTCTGATATAAGATTCACTCAAACTAGATCGAAGTTTCGACGGGGATCTTTAGACTGTTTGTAGATCTAAAGACGTCTTGTGATAATCCATTGTTAACAGACTCCGTTCTGTGTGTGATTGATCATAAGAAATTCAAGTTGATTGTGTGCAGGTGTTTATTGAACATCAAAGAAGATTTGAAGACAAAGAAGATATTAACGTTCATAATCTTTGGTGTGCACAATACTTGTTTCGGCTGGAAAAGGATCCAACTATAATCGGTTTATCTTTGTGATAGATTGGATTGATTAGTTGAGTAGATTGGCATCAATACAATTCTTTGTGATTAAAAGTATTGATTGCAAAATCTTGACAACTACTTTGGTAGTTGTTATTAGATAGATCTAAGGACCCGACAAAGGAGTTTATTGGGATAAATGGAAGAGCCTTTTGTCAAACTCATATCACTTGATTGAAAAGACTTGTTATCGAACAGATTTGTTGTTCCTTTACTGTTTGGAATACGAACCAAAGGAATTGTTCCAAGTGCGTGACTTATTGCAAGTTGGAGGCGCAGGGATAAAAACGGAACTAGGTGAACTATAGGTTTAGTTGCTTCGTCTCAACTATACGAAGTTGGTTTAGATTTTGTATAGCGGCTTAATCCTTAGAGTATTCAATTCTGGATAAGGTCTCGGGGTTTTTCTGCGTTTGCGGTTTCCTCGTTAACAAAATCTTTCTGTGTCTTTTACTTTTCTATTTAGAAGTAAAATACACAAACGTTAATTCCTATTTACTTGATAGCAATCCTATTGTGTTTGGTTAAGTATGAACCTTTTATCAAGTAAACATACTTCGTTGTTGTATTGTCTCGATCTCGTATCCATAGACGATCACACGAAGTGTGAACCGATTAGTTGTATTGTCTCGACTCAGTCCATAGACAATCACTTTCAGAGAAAGGACTTATAGGTGGAAAAGTTTTAGATTGAGGTATATTTGGGTACCCTCGTCTTTTCAATAGTATTTCCTTGTGAAGGATGATATTGAGGATTATGAGTACCATAGCCACCAGTTCCCTGTGAACGAGGTCCTGAATGCGAAGATGATCCATTATGTTGATTCTTATGACCACTAGAATTTCCCCCTGAATGAGAAGATGATCTAGAATGCTGGTTCTTATGAACACCATTAGATTTTTTAGTAAAGAAAGCAGAGGGTGCATTAGTAGACTCAAGCATAACAGAGGAGTCATGAGATTTGCTTTGTAGCCATTGTTCATGATGGAGTAACTTAGATCGAAGCTCATGGAACTTATAGGGAGTCTCATGATATAATTTTGATAGTGGTAAGAATGAGGTTCGTAAGACTTGTGAAAGCAATTGAATTTAGATTTATTTAAACTAAAAGTAGAGAAAATTTAAATCCAAATTTATTTATTTTTTAGAGTGAAAATAACCAATACACTAGATTCCACTATTACACATGAATAAATGATGATAAAAATTCCAAAACTCTAATTATTTTTTTAAAATCTCTTTTTCTTAATTCACAAATTATCAAGCATATTCTCAAACATTAATTGTATCCCTTAAGCATAGATTATCTAACCAAAGCATAACCTATCTAATTGAATCACAACTAATTAGGAAAAATTATGCAAACAATTAAAATTCTACAAAGTAGTGATTGAGTGAATTATAAAATACAAATTAGAGAAAAATAGAATAGTTACCAATTATTCATGCATAAATAGCTTCCTCCGTGCCTTGATTACGCGAGAATTAGCTCATCATTATCATGGAAACATGCTCAAAATTCATCTTTATTAATGCTCAAAAATGGTTCACAAATGATGAAATGGGAGAAAAATAAATAAAACCGGGTTTTGTAACACTTATATTTGTTACAAAATCAATTGTTACAGAAAACGATAAAGGAATACCGTCGCTGGAACTGTTGAAGAACGACGGTCTTTAAGGGTCTTATGTTCTTCGTACCTTCTTCACCAGCAGAAAAATGGTTTTTTCCTGTAACTTTTTTTTCTCGATTTTTTATACTCTAAACGTCTCCCTATTCTCCCCCTAAACTCTCTCTACACAGTGAGACCCCAATCAACCTATTTATACCAACCAACACCAAGAAATCTCGCTAATAAATCCAAAATATTTTCTTTTACTCGGGGATGATATTTACGTGATTCTTCCCTTGTTTATCTCCTCCACGCATCTGTTTTATCTCCACACACTTCCTGCACTCTGAAAAGATGTTAAACTCGCTCTAATCTTCACGCAATCTTCCACATAATCTCATCGACACGTGATATTCTCGTTTCTCCCTGTTTTCTTCTTACGGATTACTCAGCCAAATTCGGTCGAACCTAAAGCCCAAAACATGTTTATTAGGTCATATAACAACTACCCATAAGAAATCATCCCTTTAGTCTCTTCATAACATCATCAAAAATCGATCGATCCAACTGCCAGTGAAGAAAAGAAATTTCCCGCCAAAATCCATTTTCAAATGATGAAGATGGGTGCTAAAGATGAATTTGGGCTACACATAGCCATGGGTGCCCCTTATCCGCTGCTGGAGTCCGTATAACACTTGTCCCTTGGGGTGTATTTAGACAACTTTTCGAGCCGATTTTTCCAAAAATGTTTATTCCCCAAAAATACCTACACACACAAAATACCATAATAAGTACAAAAATGGGTACTAACAATATATACAATAGAGATGAAAATAGACACATAAATCTGTCTATCATCTCACGATGTTGAGCAGTAACCACAAAGTGATCAAACTCAGAATTTAGACCATTTAATACATGTAAAACGATATCATAATCAGAAATTGAATCATTAATGGCGGCTAGATTATCCCAAAAAATTTAGCTTCAAATTCTTAAAGGTTTGGATTTTATTTACAAAATAAGCCCCAAAATGTGAGATAGTATAACAATAAAAATGCGAAGGGATCCCCAAAATGTGAGATAGTGTTATCTTTAAAACTCATACATAATGAGTATAAACCCGATTGTCGAATTATTTATATCTGATGGAGAAAATTTCAGCAGCACTACATATTTGTAAGAATTAGTTTGAAAATATAACGTATAAAAATAGAGAATTAATAATATTTATTCTCGCACCATGAGCATGATTCCTTTCTATTTGAAGATGAGCATCATCCATTTCACCTCATCTTTTTATTTATTAATCAAACGAGCCAGACATCGTGTTTGCCAATTATTTATTAACGGCGGAATGGGATCCTAATTATGAGGAGAATATAAAGTTTGTGGAGCTGGATTATCGCCGGGAAGTTAGAAATTTTGATTTTTTGACTAAGGAGTTATTTTCGGTGCAAATTCAAATTCAAAATGCTGTTAACAACAGTTTGTTGGCGCGTAATCCGGCTCTAGTTATGGAAAGTACAGTTAGAAATGAGTCAGATGGTGGAAGGGAGTCAGAAGTTGATGGTGGAGAGTTAGTGGCTGAGTCAGATGGTGGATCGGGTAAACGGGTCAGTGGTTCGAATAACGGGTTAAGGCCAAAAACAATTTCTGGTCAAATGGTCATGTTTGGTCAGGACAATACCAATTCATTTAATCGATTTAGGGTTTTTGATAATTCCCAAATTGAAAACCAGGAAGTGGAGGAAGGCGAGATTAATGAGGGTGTAGGTGATTCGGTGATGGAGTATGATAAGGTGGTGTAAACTGACTATTGATAATCCAAATCTCACACCTTCTCGAATATTTGTATTTTATGGTCTTTCGAGTGGAAAAACAAATTTCTTTGAATTGAGATGTTGGAGAGAATTGAAATGAATTATGAAGAAAACCAGTAGGTTAAGATTGAATAATCTTAACCATGTAATAAGAAACTACAAAAACTTTTCGGTTTTCACGATTTTATTTCTTTTTTTAATTGAAAGAGAGGAATACATCATCATAGGATTCGTGTCCTCTACTAGGAATCCAATCAGAGCATTCTATGCCATACTTGTCTACAATAACGATGTACCACAGTTTGTTCTTCTCAACCCTATTTGGCCAACATTACCAAGGAAAGAGAATCACCTTGGAAAATAATATGATTGAATTTCTAACTTTTTTCCATTTTGCTCAAATTTTTCTATTTTTTTCATCAAGTTCCTTCGAATTTTCACCAAATTTTTTCGTGTTGCTTTCAATTTAATGAGTAGAACATATCCCACATAGTTTGATGATTGTTCTTCGTAGACAAAAGCAAAGGAAACCAGACACAACTTAAGACCCTATTATATTCTTCTGACCATACTGAACAAACTATACATCAAGAGTTGGATAAGTGTCTAGATACAAACAGATTGATGCATGATACCTAAGACATCAAGAGTTAAACCGGAAATTTGGAGCCAAGATATATCTATGGAAAAAAAATGCGGTCAGAAATTGCTCTAGCAGCATTAATGGAGAACCCTCCACAGTACCCTGTAACTTTAAAGTTTCGGTGTTTGGGGAAAAGCTTTTAAAGAGTCTGAGTGTTTATCAGTTTAACTTTTTGTTATGAAAAGAATTTCAATGTCAAATGCACATTACTTGCAGACACACACACACACGAGAGGTGGAGGAGTCCACTAAGTACGCGGAGATTTTTATCGGTGAAACATTTTAACTACTCGTATTTACGCTTGGGGATAACTATTGTTGCGATTGCCGATGTCACTGTAGTACTAGTTCGACAATGCTTTCACAGCTTCATCCAGAAATCTCTTGATTAACAATTCAAAAGAAGTTCTGCATGAAGTCTTTGTACACACCATACATCTTATCTTGACAAAGTTACTAACATATGCGCGAAAAGAAATTGAAAACTGCTCGGAAAGAAAAAAAAAAGTAAAAAAAGAAAAGAAAAAAGAGAAACCTTAAACTAACATCTTTTGTTTACTTGAACCAAAAGTAAGATATTCCACTCTATTCGACCTCCCCAATTTTAGGTGGGTCGTCCACTGCTAGCTTTCTGGTGAAGGACTTACACCACCCTGCTGGACATCTTCGCAATGATAGGGTTGCATAAATTCTCCAACTCCTTCCTCTGGTTGTTGGTATCGTTTATGTCTGCTAGTTCATTGCAATTCAACCACTCTATGGCATTGTTGACTGCATCTTCGATCTTCCTCTTGTCGTACGATGCTAGATTCCCTCCAATACTATTGATCATTCCTTTAATTTCGTATGTGTAATTCTCAAAGGAGTTCCTTGCGTCTACCTTCTTCCTATATTCTTCATCTTCTAACCTATATTTCTCGGCCTCTAAAATTAACCTCTCAATCTCAACTTTCGACAACCTCCCCTTGTTATTTTCAATAGTAATCATATTTTTGGTCCCTGTTGTCTTCTCCTCGGCGTAAACATTCAATATAACATTTTCGTCCAAATCAAAACATACTGTGATCTTAGCAACACCAGTAGGTGCTGGAGTAATACCTGTTAACCAGAACTCTCCTAACAAGTTATTCTCACTCGCAATAGCTCTCTCATCCTCTTACACCCGGATAGACAAACTAGTTTGATAGTCCTCGGGTGTAGTGTACACATTTTCCTTCCTGGTGGGAATGGTTGTGTTCCTTGGGATAATCACACTCATTTCTACTACATTTGCTTGAATACCAAGGGAAAGAGGGGTTACATCCAACAAAACCAAGTCCTGCACCTTCCCATTACCCTCACCGCTCAAAATAGCAGCTTGTACCGCAGCACCACAAGCAACAGCCTCATCTGGGTTGATGCTTTTGCAGAGTTCCTTCCCATTAAAAAAATCCTGTAGTAGAGACTGAACCTTTGGAATTCTAGTGGACCCACCAACGAGGACAACTTCATGAATGGCACTTTTATCCATCTTAGCATCCTTCAAACACTTCTCAATAGGTTCCATACATTTCTTGAACAAATCCATGTTCAACTCTTCGAATTTTGCACGAGTAATGGACATATGAAAATCAACTCCTTCATACAAAGAGTCGAGGGCAATGATTGTCCGAGTAGTAGATGAGAGGGTCCTCTTTGCCGTCTCACATGATGTTCTCAACCTCCTAAGAGCCCTTGAGTCTCCACTAATGTCCTTTTTGTGCTTTCTCTTGAACTCTTGAACAAAGTGATTTAACATCCGGTTATCAAAATCCTCTCCTCCAAGATGGGCATCTCCAGCAGTAGCCTTGGTTTGAAAGTTACCCTCGTTAATGGTAAGCAATGAAACGTCAAATGTACCCCCACCAAGATCAAAAATAAGAACATTGTTCACACCAACACTTTTCTCCTTGCTATGAAGACCGTAAGCAATCGCAGCTGCAGTTGGGTCACTGAGGAGTCGCATTACATTAAGGCCAGAAATCACACCAGCATCCCTAGTAGCGTGACGCTGTGAATCATTAAAGTATGAAGGGACGGTGATAACAGCATTCTCAACACTTGAGCCAAGATAAGCTTCGGCAGTTTCTCGCATCTTAATGAGAATCATGGATGAGATTTCCTCAGCTGAAAATTGTATATCCTTTCCCTTTTAATTTACTTGTATCATGGGTTTATCATCTGCACCCGCAATGACTTTAAAGGGCCATAGCTGGATATCACTCTGAACAATACTGTCGCTGATTTTCCTACTAATTAAACGTTTCGCATCTACAAAACAGTAAACAGATTCAGAAGACGATCTTGAGAAGATGATAAAGATACTATTAATATCTCAAGCAACAATTTACAATTTCCGTAGTTTTTATCTAACAATTGAGAGAACACAAAACAGATAAGAAAGCTTTATGAGATATTTTTTTTAACAGCAAAAGCCTTATGAGATTGCATTCAACATAATGCCGATCTGAATGGGTACGGAGCAAATACATCTAAATTCTGGTGGCTTGTAAGGCTGAACACTCTTCTCACGGTATGGATACTGTGCCCTCATATATAACAGTCACAGAGGCTTAACAAGCCTTGAAACAAGAAACAAACTCTTCCGGTACATTAAAACTTTCAAATTTGAATCCACAGAAACATAAATTTGAAGTGCACGAATACTTTCACAATGTAAGGAACCATTGAGTAATAATACGATGGTGAAAATATATGGAGTTTCATGGCAAAAGCTTACCAAAAATAGAGTTAATAGGATTCATTGCAACTTGATTTTTAGCTGCATCACCAATCATCCGTTCAGTATCCGTAAAAGCAACATAAGACGGAGTAGTTCTATTCCCTTGATCGTTAACAATAATCTCAACACGGTCATGTTGCCATACACCAACGCATGAATATGTTGTCCCTAAATCTATTCCTATAGCTGCTCCTCCTATTCTTCCGGCCATTGTAATGGAGGTTGAGGTTCTCTTGCAACTCTTAGGGTTACGACTGATGGGCTTTTAAAGAGATATTTAACGAGTCCAATTTTACGCGTACGTGATTTTTCAATCTCAACCGTTAATTTTTCAACTCTTAGGAGGATAAAACAAAAGATTTCGGAATTTGTCTTGGGTGGATTTTGGTGCCCACCTTAATAAACTGGTTCGCTGTTAACAGTGTTGACTATATGGATACGCTGATGTTGATGTTCATCTTTTGATTCTCCTTCAGTCCTTCTCAAATATAAGTACAAGCTATTTATAATACTACTGGTCTATGTTGGGTCTAAGTCGAACAAAGTAAAAGTCTTTAAAACTTTTTACCATATGTATTGGCAACGTGTGAATCTGGATGATCCATGAAATATTTTTGTATTTGTCCGTCCAGTTAATGAATTTTAACAGGAATCTTGAGCTGATGCACTCCGAAGTTGCTCTAGCAGCACTCATGGAAATACTTCACAGTACCCTGCAACTTTAGAGCTTCCGGGTTTCGGGTAACACTTTGAGAGAGTCGGAATGTACATCTGTTTAATCAGATGTCAAATGCACGAGTGGTGGAGGAGTCCAGTACGTACACCAGCAATCACCTTTACCTACCAACAACCATGCGATGATTCTGCCAATAGTGCTGCCTCGTTGAATTCTCGTTTGGCAGAGGACTCGCATGAAGAGGGATACGACATCGACATAAGTGCTCTTAGATTTTCATTGATGAAGTTAATAAAAAGTGAGCATACGAAAAGAGAAGTCCACTTATTAAGAGGGAAAGAATGGATGCGTAGAGGGAAGTTTTTTCTTTCTTTATAACTTCATCGTTCTCAATTTTTAATTGCTTGCAAGAATCCGGCAACCTTCTCAGTGAAAAACAACTAACCATTTATAAAAAGACAATCAATCTTAATATTTTTCTATGGTATTCTTGACTCTGATTACCAATGTTTACTTGTGTTGGTCCAGGATCAGGAATAACTTATGTCTTTCTCACTCTTGCATACAATTATTTGTTACTTTTAAACATTTCAAGAACTATTTTGAAATTATAGTTGGATACCTGTAGTTTGTCGGTTAGCAAAAATGGATATAGGAATGAGATTAATTTTTAAGATTAAATCGTTTTCAGAAAAGAGTCTTGAAATTAAAGTTTATCGCGAACCCACAATCCAATCTCTCTATACTCCACCAGTCCAATTATGAATTATGCGCAATGTATTCCCTCTCAAAACAAAAATATTAATAGTGACGCATACCATGGATTAAAAACACCAGTTTAGTAATTAGCTACTGTACTAGTAAATTTATGATAAACACGAATGGAGAATAACAGATGAAACGATGATTGTCGTCAACGATCGTTAGGCCTTTTGCTCGGTTATTGTTTCATTTCTCTAGTAGAAACTCGAAACACGGCTCGCTGGTAAGGCTGCTATGTTTTAGTTCATGTAAGAGGCGGTCTTATTTATCCTACCTAACATACCAAAAAGTCTAGTTTCGGTACATATAGCAATGTCGCATTTCGTTTGTTATGTTTGTTATATCGGCTTCGAGGTCTGAGAAAAGGTACAAACAGAGTACACACATAATGAATTAGGCATTACGTGCTTAAACTATGCATGGCACTATAGGCTTATAGTCGTCGACTTATGGTTACAAATTCCTCGTTTCAAAATAAATAAATATAGTGAGAGCACTAAGCCGATATAGCTGTGGTTGTTTTGACACGATATTTTTATGGACTTCTCACACATAGTTCTCGTTTTTGGTTCAAAATTGGCATGCATTAAGCAAAAGCACTAAACAAACGCCATGAATGAGGTGCAAAACTAATGATTAAGGAGCTTCACAACTTTTTTTAATTTTAATTATATAAAATGACCACTATAATCCAAATTTCACACCCTTTCCTATATTTTGTATTTTATGGTTTTCAGAGTGAAAACGAATTTCTTAGAGTTGAGATGTTGGAAAGAACTGAGATGAATTATGTTTCAAATGATTAGTTTGTGATTACTTAACTGTAACAATTTAAGCGGTTATCGAACACCATGGACTCTTACAATCAATACTAATACTGGTACAATTTTATGTTAAAGAAGAATAGCTCCCATGACTAGTATTGCCATGTTTTTCGAAAAAACATTGCAGAAGCAATTAAAGAACTTTGTTTAATATTTATTGAAGGTTTACTTTTTGCCTCTTTCTCAATGTTTTGAAACATTTTTTGACTACTCTTAATTGGTCCAACAAAAAGATGTCTTATGTATGGTGGGAATCGGATAGTAAATTTCACATAATGCTTTCTCTTTCTTCAACAATTTGTTTTCAGTTTTATCACTATTACAGACCGGGCATGTTTTATCAGTTTAACATTATATTTTCATGAGAAGTATTCCAAAGGTCAAATGCCCATTTCTTGGGGCCAACACTCCGGAGGTGGAGGAGTCCACTACCTCCTCCCATTAATGATGATTCTGCTAATAGTGCTGCTTCTTTGAATTCTTGTTTGGCAGAGGACTCTAAGAGCGATACGACATAAGTGCTCTGAGATTTTCATTTGTGAAGCATTTTAACTACTCATATTTACCCTTGGGACAAGTATGGATGCCATTTGTCTTGTCTGCTTAACTGGTAGTCTGTCCTCTACATGTCTTGAGAATGCTAGAGATTTCGTTTATGGATTTGAACTCCAACAAATTACAAACCTAGTACTTTCCTTTTCTTCATGATTGAATTTTAAGTTCCCATTGAATCCATATATGTTTAGCTGAATACTTCTTTTAGCTTTTCCAGACATGGCAGGAATGCCAGACCGATTTTTTTATACTTCCCACCCCAATAACTATAAAAACCTAGCATTTATAAGATAATAGAAAATAAAAGATAGAAAATAAGAGTTCAACATTTCCGAGACAAGAAATTAGATGAACCTAAGTACTTTCTCCGTCCCCATTATATAAGCGGAGTTTTAAAATTTTGTAGTCCCATTAGATAGGCTGAGCTCCAGTTCCAAAGTTGTTTTTTCCACATATACCCCTATTAATGATGTATGGGTATCATACAATCTAGTTTTACATGTGAAATAGAGATACATAAAATAGTATTTATATTGAAATAAGGTAAAGATAAATTAGGAAAGTAGAAGAAAATTTATGAAAATTACAGTTTTCTTATTCAAAGAGAACACTACTTCTCCGCCTATATAATAGGGAAGGAGGGAGTATCAAACTCTAGGATAGAAATTTCATTTTCACTCTACTTGCTCGACTTTCAGTGCAGCACCACCTTGCTGGTAAATCTTAGCTAGCTAATATAGGGTTGCCTACATCCTCCAACTCCATCCTCTATGTCAGCTAATTCACTGTCATCCAACCGCTGAATGGTACTGTTGACTGCATCTTTGATCTTTTTCTTATCATCTAATGTTAGTAACCGGAAAATTATCTATCGTGTTCCTCATGTTGCTTCTCCCTAAAAAAATTTTTCATATTCTGACTCGTATTCCTCAGCCTCAAGAATCAACCTCTTAATTTCAGCGGCGAACAACCTCCCCTTTTTATTTGTTATTGTGATCATACCCGTGTTCCATGATATATTTACCTCAGCAAACACGCTCGCGGAGCGAAGGGTTGACTAACCCTGGTTCTAGCCCCCTAAAATCATAAAGATCATAGAAAAACCCTTTTATTTATCATATTTTTGGTATTTAGTCCATATAATTTTCATATTTAGCCCACCAATATTTGATTAAAATTATTTTAGTCCCCGTCATTTTTAAAGTCTGGCTCCACCAGTCAATATACCGTTTTCATCAATCTTAACGCATACTGTTATCTCGGTACTGGAATATGTGCGATTGCTCCTGATCTTCTGTTAGTTCTGAAACACGCAGGAGTAGAACTGTGAAAATTGTGTCTTATTGAACGACCAAACCTAAGGACACAGATAACAATTGATTTCCTATATTCTGTCGGTTGATCTTGCCAGCCCCTTGTATGAACTGAAAGCCCCTTAGTCAAAATTACAAGGCTTTCAGACACGAGCTAATGCCATGGAGTAATGTGAATGTCCGAATAACCTAAGCTAAACCTAATTCAACGGTGAAGATTAAATGTCAGTATTAATTAGCATCTAATTACTTAACTAAATTACCGCAAGGGGAATTATTATAAGAAACTTCCTTAAACCGGAAAGATTTTACAAAGAATTTTTTAAGGTGCATTTAATGGTTGGATATATGGTAATGTCCTTAAAAAGGAAGCTCAAGTTCTTCTTCTTTATATAGATGAAAAAGTTTCCGCATAAACAATTCAACCAAAGAAAGAAAACTACTCTCCTTTGTTTCTGCTTTTCCATCTAAAATTAACAAAGGAGAGCCTCCCGCTACTGCAGTTCTAAGGTAATAATCTCTTCTTTCCTCGTTTTATTACTGTAATGTTCATCAATGTCATATCCACTATGCATAGGTTAAGATTGGTATTAATTGATTCATTAGCGTAAAACTAAGATTGGTACTGATTAGTGTTTAACAATAAAACCAAAAAAAGTATTAGTGTTTTTTTTTTCCCTTTCTTACTGCGCACTTGCAGTATATGGTTTTGATATCATATGTGCATTCTAGTTTTGGAATAACCTAAAAAACAACAGTTGAAAAATCGCCTTGTACAAGTAACCATAAATCTTTACTGTATTTCCTTTTCTTTTTGTTAAACCCAATTATCTATACAAACATGATAATGTTTTGGATACATATGAATCGATTAAGAAGAAGTCTGATTAGTTTGATTTTTGTTTACGATTTCAGTGAAGCAACGACAAGATGGGACGCGCAAAACTCAAGTTGGAACTTATAGCGAAAGAAAAATCGCGTAATTCAACTTATTCCAAAAGAAAGATAGGGTTGAGAAAGAAGTTGCACGAATTCAAAACACTATGTGGTGTAGATACACTGATGATCGCCTATGGACCTAAGCAAGGTGACCGCCCTGTTGAAGTTGAGACATTTCCCCAAGAACTTGACAAAGTTAATGAGATCATTCAGAGGTATCAACAAGTCCCTCGGGAAGACAAAGACAAAAGGACTCTTACTCTGAAGAATTTTTTTGAAGATCAAAAGAGGAAGTCCGAGGCTGAACTGGTTGAGCTAAGAAAGAAAAACCGAGATTTGCAGCATATTTCGTTGGATGATCTGGTCACAGTTGATCAACTTCAACAACTTTACCACAGCTTGAATGTTAAGATGGAATTGGTTGAGCAAAGAATCAAATCAATGAAAGCTATGAATAGTAGTGGTGTTATGGATGGTAGCAACAAGATAGCTGAGTTCCCCAATTCTATAGCACGAGATCAGATTCCTTATCAGAATTCAAACACTTACAATAACCATGATGACACTCTGTGGAGAAGAGAGGATATTCTGCATTCACAATCATTTGGTTATCCTTTACCTGCTATGGAGTATCATCATCTTAATAATATTCCTACCACAAAGGATTACCCAACACCTGCGTTTGCTAAGCCAATGATAGGAACCTATGGCTCCAATTATGGATACTTAGGGAATCAATATTATTTGGATAGCAGTTATGCAACTCAACATATGGGTTCAACTATGATGTCGACTGCATCCATGTATCATCCATTAGGTCAGATACCTCCAGGGGTATCATTTCAGATGCCGCAGCAGCAATTTCAATTCATGAACACACCTCAGACGCATCACCAACATCAATTCATGTCATCAGGCTCTTCATCTCAGATGCTTCAGCAGTCCCCCAGTTCGCATTTAGGTTTTCAGGATCAAACTGATAACTAGAAGCTTCTACAACTAGCTAGTAAAACTCCATGTTTTGAAATAGTACATACCTCGGTGTGTATATATAAACACTAGGTTTTTGCTATTAATAGGCTTATTTTATTTTATTTCAGGTTTTGGCTACCCTACTATAAGGCGTCTAAACTCTAAAGTAATTTTTGTTATTACAGTATTTATTTTATTTATTTTCATTTTCATGCCGAAAATTCTGTCTTGATTTTGCAGATGAATCATCTGGATTACTAAACACTGAATCTCCTCTGTATCTAAGCAGAATCACCTCCAGGAACTCTAATTATAAACTGATGACAAGGTTCTACCAACTAGTGTTTCTTAAACCGACGGTATAATGAGAACTACCGATACTAAGAACATAGAACCAGATATATCTCCAAGATTTTTCCTGCACAATTTCAATAATATGCCTCTACTTTTATAAACAAAACGATTTACTGGAGTATGCGGTTCTCCAATAAAAACTTT
This sequence comes from Papaver atlanticum, assembly GCA_023531105.1. NCBI lineage: Eukaryota > Viridiplantae > Streptophyta > Magnoliopsida > Ranunculales > Papaveraceae > Papaver > Papaver atlanticum. The sequence continues at coordinate 1,810,882 of JAJJMB010001778.1, read as the reverse complement.
GACCTGGTTTCATCCCTCGGACTGGAATGCATCCTTTCCCGGAATTAGAATGTCATCATCTACTGTAACAGAGATGGGTGAGTACTCCATAAGGAAGGACTGGCAGCAGAGCAGAGAAAGATCATACAGTATTGTGTTTTTATTTATGAGTTGTGTGGAAAGCGGATCCGAAAGATGTTGGCGGTTGCAGAAAAGGCCGTATAAAATATAACATCAAAACATAAATTCGTTGGACGTGAGTTAGTAATATGTAGGCACACACAGTACACCAAACCAGTTTCTAGAGATTACATTGTCGACTTAGTACTAGTGGGCAGGCCTTTAGGTCTTAACCTTTGTTTGTTACTTTTGGTTCCCTACAACAAGAAAAACTAGTAACTATAAACTTCAAATTTGGATACCCAAATGGACTATCTAGTAACTCTCAAAACTAACTACTGGATGCTCTAGTACCATTATAGAACATCCCCTGCCCAAAACTTACTCATATATGTATCATATTGAATTTAATTTCAAGTAAATATTTGATATTGAGAAAAAACTGAACAAAGCAAGAAATATAGCTCTAATTCGATTTGGGAACCCACCAAAAACATACATAAAGTTTCATTTTACCAACAATGATATGGGTTTTCTGACTCATTGACATGTTCCATATAGAAAAGGTCTGAAACAGGTACCTTTATATGCATACAACTCCAAAGTCACGGTGATGGTTACCAGATTATATGTAGGTACAACAGATATATTTCAACCAACAGCTGCTTCATCTGCTAATCAACTATGTTCTGCCTCCTCTCGTCCTATATCACCTGATTCCAGCCGTCAGATGTTTTCTTCCTCCAAATCTGTCAAACAAACGAAGGTGTTAGTGTGAGGGATTGAGACTGCCATAGCATGTATGGTTGCAGCATCAAAACAGGAGACAGGGATTTAAAATGCTTTCTCCCTCATAGGCTCAAAATACTGTGAAAGCACGCTTATGCATAACTCAAAAGTAAAGAAAAGCATGCTTGACACGCTACTTCTCCCATTAAAATTACGTCAATTGACCAAATAAAGCATTCTAATAAAGTTGTGAAGGATAGATTATATGCAAACAGACTGCAGTACTTTATATCATATTACATTCATTAAGATATTAACGAAGATTACCTCTCACATCTTCTTAAAGCTTCTATGTCGGCAAATCACTGCTTTGCACCTCTCCAATTTCACCTGATTTCATTATTTTGGTATCTTCTTCACCTAATTCTTTCAATGTAACAAAGGAGTTCTTGTGAGGGAGTACTCGACAAACTTCACTACCAAAATCCGCCAGCTTTGTGGAAGTTGAAGATTTTGGGTCGTAGATACAGAGATTTCTATATCTGCAACCTAAAGCGCAACCACTTTTGGTAAAGGCAAAGGGGTCATTATTGACTAGAGTGAACTCTTTACTCCAACCCAAATACTGATGTTTCTCCTGCTCTTTCAAGTCATGGATATCATTCTCCGTTTTCAATATCCATATGTCGTATTGATAACTAGCACGTGTAACATGATTGACACCAAACAGTAAATCTCCATCCCAAATTCCCAATTTAGATATAGCCAAATTAAGAGAAGAAGGTAGCATTAAACGTCCACGAAACTTTTCCTCTGACAAATCGAAGGCCACAATCCTTCCTTCCATGTCAATCCAATGAAGAGCTCCATTAGCAAATGCACCATATGCGCCATAAGAAATGTCAAAACTGTAGCCGAATTTCCCTAGATTTCTCCATCCGTTGCCGCTGCCAAGAGTGTATACCTCGACCTCGATGAAATTACGCACTCCTAGTAAAGTGTATATTCTAACAACTTTGTACTCACTACTTGATGGAAGATAACCAAAACCACCAAACAAAATGTTACCACTTAAATTTGCAGGAGTTTTACATTTTGGAAGAATTACATATTCTTTGGTAATTGGGTTACATATACAGGCAGGTCCATAAAAGTCATCATCTTGGCATGGATGGCACCCATAAAGACAAACTAAACCATTAAACGAGCAAAGGACGCCGCAACATGTAACTGGAAGGGTGAAATTGAACTTTCTAATTCTACTAATTTTCTCCTGATTCTCATCATATTCAAAATAGCAGAGTTGCCTGAAATTGGATTTTAAACGGAAAATAAAACTCAACTTACCAGAATAAGAATTGGTAGAAGGATGATTGAGACGTTGTAAGTGACTCTTGGAGAATGATGGATGACCAACAAGTCTTCTCCATTTTGTGCATACTAATTTGCAATCAAGCACTGATTCGACTGGTAAACGAGTTAATATATCTAATGTGATTTCAATAGGGAGAAACTTGAAATACTCCATTGAAGGTTTTGTCGAACGATGAAGGCTTATAGATAGATCTAGGGTTTGAAGAAATGGATATGCGAAATGGGGACTGTTGACTGAGTTTTGAGAGAGTAAAGTAAAGTAGAAAAGAAAAGGGGTTCTGGTTCTGGTTCTGTTATACGAGTTTACGCAATCCAAGACAAAGATTTTCCGGATACCTATAGTCCATTTTTCAAACATCAGTTTGACTTGGACTTTCCTACCCACTTTCCGAGAAATAAAAGCACCTTGGCCACACAAAAGCGTAAAAATTGATTTTATGTCTCTCTTTTTTTTCATAGATTAACTTAGGCTAAAAACGAACCCTAAGTGGAATCAGTCATTCTAAACGCCCGTAAAACAACAGAAAAAGCCTGCCCCCTCACAATATTTTTTTAATTTTGTGATTCCCAGCGGGCACCGCCTCTCTGGAGTTTAGCAGGGCCGCTCATGTATTGTGTGTAGCGGTTTTCTTCGTTGTTTTTCTTTCGGTGCATTAAGACTTTATGAAGTGGAATATACAGTGGAATTAGTGGCCAAATTAAAAATGTTCAAATTTTGTAGTCTATGGATAACGTTAAGACCTACTAAAACACAAGAAATAATTTGTAGATTCTGGTCATTTTCATTGGTGTCTTCTCTTCTAGTTCTTTCATGGTAAGTCATCTTGAAACGGCCTCTACCTGCAAAATGGTAAAGTAGGGTGAAGCTAGCTAGGATTTCCATGGATTCAGCCAGTGGTGAATCTACAGTGGGGTCACTTGCCCCCCCTAAATTTTCTGGAAAAAAAATCCCATGTATTATTCTGAAGAAATAACTTCGTGCCCCCTTATTCTTAACGCTAAAACCTGCACTAAATATACTTGAAAAACTACTTTCAGCCCTATTCCTGCGCATAACCCATTTTCACGACCTAAAACTGCCCTAAAATCAAAGATAATTGGTAGAAAATTTATGTTCTGCCGAAATCAGAATGATTTCCTTAGATTTGAGGTTCGTATATGATTTATATGAACAACTAAACACTAATCAGTCTTCGTCTATATCGATTCAATTTCCAAGTAAGGGTTTTTACTCCTACCTCCATAATACTCTAATTTTTGATATTTTCTTCTTCAATCACTTAATTAATGTATATTTTCTTACCGATCGATGAAACGTAGGTTTATTATGAACGATTAATTGGGGTATACTGGAAGTAACTGGGGGATATTTTACTGTTCATGCCGCCATGGAAACCATGCCGATATGAACAATAAAATATCCCCCAATTATTTCCGGTATATCCCAATTAATTTTTCTTTATTATGATGGTGGGTTTTGAATTTTTCTTTTAGATTCGAAGAAATTGATCAATTTCAAGGGAAAAGTGATCCTGCAATTTTACAAACAGCCAATGGGTGTCATTGCTTGATTTTGCTGTGGTAAGAAAATTAAGTTTAAGTTGATTTCTACATAAAATTGTTGTTTCATGGCTTATAATCATTATGTTAATAAGTGAAGCTTTGTCTTGATTCTTATAATTGTCATCAATTTTTGAGATACTGTGAATGCTAGCTTTGGGATTCTTATAATTTTTGAGATACTGTGAATGTTGGCTTTGGGAATTAGATATAGTGGATTATGATTTCAATTTTAGTAGCTAATACCTTATGGAAGAAATTTGTGTATCCAATTGGCTTTATCAGTTTTTACTCTTTCTTTCAAAGTTGTTTATGATATGAGACTATGAGTGCTTTTGGTTGAATGGAAGAAAATGTAGTTTGTTCCCTTTCGAAGAAAGTTAGGAGAGTAAGAATCGAAAGATATACTTTGTTAGGTACTTAGATTTAATGCTTCAATAGAATTACTACAGTTTACGCTACAGTATACTAAGGTTTACCTATGACAGACATAAATTAGTATTTAATTAATTTACTCCGCTGTGTGAATAGAATTATGAATATGTGTTGGAAGAGATGAAGCTCAAGTTAATTGAAAGTTTCGGTAAGAATCTTAGTTCGGTGTTAGTCATTTTCAGACTACAGCAGAAAAGGGCATGTACTTTGGATGTTCGCAGGCATAGGTGTTATAATATGTGGGTTTAGTTTTGGATTAGCAATTAGTTGCTTATTTTTCAATATTTTTCTGTAATTTGGTAGTGTTTGCAATCAAATTTGGCTCAATCTATTTTTTCTCCTTTAATAATCACTAGATTTGTGCCCGTGCTACGCACCGGGCATATTTTTCTTTTAATTTGATGTGCGTGGGGCTTCGTCCCGTCCCGTGGCAATGTATTTTTGATTTGTGTGCGCTGGGCTTCGTCCCGCCCGTGGGGATGCATTTTTGATTTGGCATCGCTCTGTCCCGTGGAGATGTATTTTTGATTTGGCGTGGCGGGAAAATATATTAAATAGGTGGAGAATGTGTGCAGATTTTATTTATTTTTTCTTTTAATTTGGGGTGCGTGGGGCTTCGCCTCTCCCCGTGGCAATGTTTTTAATTTGGTGTACGCAGGGCTTCGCCCCGCCCCGTGGTAATGCATGTTTGATCTGGTGTGCGCTGAGCTTCGTCCCGCCCCGTGGCGATGCATTTTTGATTTGATGTGCACGGGGCTTCGCTCCGTCCCATAGCGATGTATTTTTGATTTGATGTGGCGGGACAAATACATTAAATAGGTGGAGAATATGTGCAAATATTATTTTATTTTTTATTTTAAATTGGTGTGCGCGGGGCTTTGGCCCCCCTGGCAATAATTTTGATTTGGTGTGGGGAGGAAAAATACATTAAATAGGTAGAGAATATGTGCAGATTTTAATTATTTTTTCTTTCTATTTTTGTAGAAAATATGTGGATTTTTCCCTCTTTATATATTAACTTGGAAAAAAAAGAGTCCTAATATTTATTTTTTCCTTTTATTTTTGTAGAAAATATGTGGATTTTTTTCCCTTTATATATTAATTTGGAATAAAGAGTCTTAATATAGTAGTTACTTGATTTCCAAATTGAATTCGGACTTCCACAAAATTCCAAACACGGTAAGTTATGTTTTCTTTTTTATGTTTGTAAATTTTGAACTAATTATACGTTGCCAAGTGTCCTTACTAAATGTTGAATTTGGTTTCCTTTTTTAATAATTTTCCTATTCTTTTTAAACCAACCATACGTTGCCAAGTGTCCTTACCAAAACGCTCGTTTCACAAAACTCAAAAAAGGCTTATTTCGGCCAATAGGAAGCGAGGGTTTCCTCACCGTTCAACGGGAGAGCTTTATTTGTCTAGGCCTTTAAGTCTTTAGATAGTACTATAGTGCTTTGTGTTTCATGTTGAATAGTAATCTTTGTAACCCATTGGTCTCTAATATTATAGTGAGGCTAATGAAGTTTTATTTGTGGTTTTCAGGCAAAAATGCTTAGGTACTTCCGGAGAAAAATAAAGAAAACAATGAATCAACAGTACCTTATGTTTCCAACCTGCCTACTACAACACTAAATCATGCAACTCTTGGTGAGAGTTCAACTTCCCAGAATGATTGCACAGCTGAAAATAATGTGAATGTAAACTTACTGGCAAATCTACCTTCGGATCGAGGACTGCGAACTCCAATATTTGATTATGATCTCAATATCAGGGACCGAGTTCGAAGAGTTTACCTACAAAGAGGTCCTTGTCAGCCAAAGAAACATACTTACCCAACAAGAATATTTGATGGCTGGCGAAGAGAGTTCTGCGGCTCTTGGTTTAACGATCAACCAAGTTGGTTGGAATATAGTATTTCAACAGATGCGGTGTTTTGTCTTTGTTTATATTTGTTTATATTTGTCGGGAAAGGATTTAGAGGTAGGAGGAAGAAAGAAAGGCTACAGTTACATGGGGGCCAAAAAGTGCACACAATAAGTATTTGAAAATTGTGAGGCCTTATTGAATAGGAAGCAACACATTGATACAATTATTGAAAGACAATCGGATGAAGCTAAAAGGAATAATAGGAAAAGGTTAAAGGCATCGATTAATTGTGCTCGATTTATTTTACGGCAGGGACTTGCATTTCGTAGACATGATGAAACCGAAGCGTCTCTCAACAGAGGAAACTTTATAGAGCTATTAAAATGGTTGGCAGATAATAATGAAGGAATCAAAGCCGTTGTACTAGAAAACGCTTCAGGGAACCAAAAGTTGATAGCATCAGATATTCAAAAAGAGATAACCAAGTGCTTCTCTTCTGAAATCTTAAGTGAAATTGTAAAAGAACTCGGGGATGGACCATTTACTCTCCTCTTAGATGAATCTAGAGATATATCATCAAAAGAACAGCTGGCTATTGTTTTGCGATATGTGCACAAAGGTCATGTAATTGAGCATTTCGTAGGAATCGAACACGTCACTAGTGCAACTTCCAATTCATTTAAAGCGACAGTTAGAGAATAGCATGGTTGAACTCACCAAGCGTTGGTATATCAAGTTTGGTTGCCATGTTTTAGTATGTCAAAACTCATCTAAAGTCGCTTGATTAAATACTAGAGTCAATTTCGTTTAGGTTAGACTATGAAGTCTAGGAATGTTGAGATATACAAGTATTACTCCGAAGACCTGAAGAATGTGAAGAAGTAACGAACTACAACGACGACATCATCCTTCCACTTGAGGTTAATAATATTGACTTGAACTGTTTCATTCCTAACGTATCTTTCAAGTCTTGCTATATTGAAAACATAACTGCGAAGCTGTATATACTGTACATATTGTATAATACTCTAGTGATGTGACATGGTCATAATTGTATGATCATAGTATTAGGGAATTAGACTACGAAGTATAACGCTTATCTTTAGAACTTCGTAGATATGACTTCGACATAATCTTGTATATACTATTAAGATTATGTGAATCGGTTATGGTGACGATTTCATCCTACGAAACAATGTTTTACGTTTGTTTAAAGGAAGTACATTCATGAACTTGTTTTGTGAATCGAAAGGAAATCATTAGGCTTATTGGTCCGGCTATTCATTGTGAATCTTTGGATGACCAATATGTGTGAGATGGTAGAACCGATCTTAACCTTGGTTATGTATCTTGGTATAACTAATCACAATGCCTGACTTATGATTTGGTGTGACTGGTTTTTATTAATTGGTGTAACCGATCCTAAGTAATCACCATGTGATGGTATGATCGATCCTTGTAATTGGTGTGACCGATCCTAGTAATTGGTGTGACTAATCACGGGTGTTGTGTAATCGATCCTTGTAATTGGTAACCGGTCCTGGTAACTGGTGTGACCGTTCACAAGCAATACAATGGGAATATGGAATCGATCCTTGTAACTGGTATAACCGATCCTAGTGACCGATCACAAATATTTCCATATTAATGTATATCCGATCCTAGTGATTAGTAAAACCGATTGAACCCATGTATGTGATTTGATATTTGATTAATCACATAGTTGTTCTTGGAATACAGGTCAACCAATTCTAAACTTGTTTGGAAGTGTGGTATAATCGATTCCAAGAATGTAAATCCATGTAAATATGAAATAAGGATTTCCAGTGAAAAGATGTCAACATACTTTGAACACATACAATAACTCTTAGCATTTATTGTTCAAAGATATTCCTTAGTACTCAAGGAGATCCTGTGCGGAGATAAATTAAGAATCTTTTAATTAAGTTTTTTGGTTTTATATGCTTTAATTACCAGCAATTAAATGCATATCTCTAGAGAATAAAAATTAGTAATGTGCATTTACTAATTGGATATTTTCTATTGACATATTTCGGAAATATTGGACAAGCATTTATTGGAATTAGGAAAACCGAATTTTTCCATTCATTGCAAATCTTGAGAATATTTTCGGTTTTGAAAATTCCTTGATGTCCAAACATCCTTGGTCTATAAATACCTAAGTTTTCATTTCTAGCAAAATATCCTAAGAGCCAGGCAAACTTCATTTCTTGTTGTTTTTGGCGGAGCCGTCTAATCAGAGAGAAAAGTATCCTAAGTAGGTGAAATCTCTTACGACCGCTCGTTTAAAGACTTATGTGGGATCAAGAATGTCTACGAGTACCGTTGGTGGGAAACTAGATAATTGCAGTGTTATTAGTTTTTGATTGATTTGATTGGCTAACGGTTATTGAAACTTTGATTGCACTTAGTTTGTTTATTCTTGATAATCTTCTCTTCTGATATAAGATTCACTCAAACTAGATTGAAGTATCGACGAGATCTTTAAAACTGTTGTTAGATCTAAAGACATCTTGTGATGATAATCCATTGTTAGCTGACTCCGTTCTATTTGTGATCGACCACAAGAGATTCAAGTGGTGTTGTGTAGGTTATTTGAAGATAAAAGAAGATTTGAAGACGAAGAATATTTCTTATTGGTTTTCTTATCTTATTGTGTGCACAAACCTTGATCGGCTGGGATCCAACTAGAATCGGATTTTTTGGTTGATTGGTTGCGTGAGATCGGCATCTCTTTATAGTTTCTCTTTGAGATCTATATTGATTGATTGCGAATCTAGACTTGACTATTTCGATAGTTAAAGTTAGATTGGTCTAACCAGGCAAAGGATTTTATTAGCTTAAACGGAAGAGCTTTTGCGTATGACATAAGATATCTGTATCTTAAAGAATCAATAGAGTTGTTACCAAACAGATTTGTTATTCCTTTAGTGTTTGGAATACGATCAAAAGGAATTGTACCAGTGCGTGACTCTTGAACTCGGAAGCGCAAGGATACTAAGGAAACTAAGTGAACTAGGGGTAGTTTCTTGGTCTCAACTATACGAAGTTGGTGTAGATTTTGAATAACGGCTTAATTCTTAGAGTATTCAATTCTGGACTAGGTCCCGGGGGTTTTCTTCATTTGCAGTTTCCTCGTTAACAACATCTTGCTGTGCCATTTACTTTATCTTTCCGCATTATAATTGTTTGATTATAATTAAAGTAAATTGCACTTTACGTTAACTCTGTTATACTTGATAGTGATCCTATAGAGTTTGGTTAAGTCCGAACCTATTATCAAGTATCACATTTTGTTTGTCGTATTGTCTCGATCTCGTATCCATAGACGATGACACAAAGTGTGAATAACGAAGTTGTTGTATTGTCTCGACTTTGTCCATAGACGATCACACTTGGTAAGAGGACTTATAGGTTGAAACAAAAAGATTGTGGTGTATTTGGGTAACCTCGTCTTTTCAGCGACAGTGGATGATATATTTTCCCAACATGGATTGAGCATTTTCAGATTGTGAGGGCAAGGTTATGAAGGGGCATGCAATATGCAAGGTGAGTATAATGGTCTAAAGGCACTGATTTTGAAAGATAATGACTACGCGTATTTTGTCCACTGCTTTACTCATCAGCTGCAGTTAGCTATTGTGGATGTGGCAAAAAAAAACATACATATGTTGAAGGATTTTATGTCATAATGAGTTACTTGGTGAATGTGGTAGCTGGATCAGCCAAACATCAAGATATGCTTCGTGAAAAGCAAGCTGATGCAGTCTTTGAGATACAATGTAGTGGTGAGATATTAACTGGGTGAGGCCTTAATCAAGAAAGTACTCTTAAACGAGCTGGTAATACTCATTGGGGTTCGCATCACAATACGATAGTAAGCCTGGTTAATATATACACATCTGTTATAACACTTTTAAAAGATTTAACAGTGGATTATGATAAGAAATTTGAAGCTAAGGTTCTCCGAGATTATTTGCAGAACTTCAATTTTATTTTCAACTTCAATTTTATTTGGGGTATTACTACTCCTGTTTGGAAAAAAGAAAAGAAAATCTTGCAGAGAGAAAGAGTAATAGCAAAACCAAAAACTCCGATCACCTTCATCAATCCTTTTGAAGCTTCTTATTATTGCGATAGGAGAAGAATTGAAATAGACTGAGTGATAGATGAGTTCAAGTCTCCACATACCTTTTGTTGATGAAGTTCCACAAGCTCCCCTTAGTAGTTCTTCGTCTTCAATCGATGAACGCCGTGAAGTCTAAAGCTCAACTACACATTCTATCCTAATCCGAGACATAGCTATAAGTAGACTAGAAATCAAGATTTATAGTTTTGGCAACTAAACTTAACAAACAAGCTTGAGATAGCAACCTTGCGAGTTCGACCGAGCAGTGCTCTAACAATCTCCCCCTTTGTCAATTTTAGTGACAAAACTATCAATACATATGGATTACAAAATAAATAAACTTTGTACCTTCTCATCCAAATGCTAGATTTCTTTGGTTCTTCATCATTACTCGAAATCTTTATCACTTCCAAGTACTCCAGTGATTCTGAACTTGTTCAACTCAGCATCATAGTTGTTGAAGATCCGTAGCCATAACAATAAGAAAACAGTTGTTCTCAATCATTGTTATACAGTGTCATAGCATTATTACATAACATCAAAGTTCAATTGTATCACAACTTTGACAATAATACTATGGTGATATGTATCACTCCCGCTTAGTCAATACCCCAACTTCTTAAATCAATGTGAAGATGATATGGCTTAATTTTTGTTAGACATTGTCAAGGTGAATGTCAAGTTTTAGGCATTCACCTTGACAATGTAAAACTATCCTAGTGAGCTTTTGCTTACCTAAATTAATTTTAATATATTAAATAACCATTTTTAGCTCTAATAAAATTTAAAAATTACTAAAAATAAAAATTACATTTAATTCATAAAACATCACAAATAACACCATTGGAGATGAACTATTTTTCCTCCCTAAACTTAAGGAAAAATTAGAATGAGGATGTCTTGTTTGTGTTTCCACCTAGGAGACACACACAACCACCATTGGAGAAGCTCTTAGGGTAACTTTGGGTGATGAGGTAAATTTTGTGCCATAACGTAGATTTTGGACCCAGGAACCATGCATATGAAATAAAGTTGTTTAGACTTTAAACGTCTTACAATACTAGCTGGCAACGGCAATAGGTAAATTGGATACAAGCTCAATACATCTCAAAATTCATTTTTTGAATACAAGCTCTAGTTGTAACAACTTCCCTAAGTAAAACTCTGAACATCAGAAGGTATTTTAATCTCAATATCAGCAAAATGAAAGAGAGTCTTAATTTTATCAGTTACAAGTTTTGGAAGGTTTTTTAATCTACGATGAATCTGCATTATACTTATTATCTCTTTACTTTCCTCCAATGTCGCAGCAGTGCAATTTTTACTTTTTTCTATAGATTTCTTTAGTTTTTCCTTCCGAAAATTCGGTTTTGGAAAAAGAAAAAAAATCAACATAAAACAAATGATAGAAAATGAATTTACAATGACTCATTAGTTTGTCACCGAAGTCGCAAATAAAATATAAGGCTTCTTATGATCTCTTGCTCATGGAACTAACATTGCCTGTAACAACTACTCAATTGATACGACTATAATGGGAAATTAACACTGTGGATTCGAGCTATCATGTCAGGGATTAGCGCCACTTGAGGCATGCATACACTAGCTCTGAACATGTTGGGTATCGCAGTTGAACTCATTGATTCACGAAAAAGAAAATGCAAGCCAGGCTTAATTTGCAAAGTGGATTTCGAGAAGGCATTTGATAATATAAATTGGAATTGCATCGACTTAACTCTGGCCAGGTTCGGATTGGGTCACATTTGGTGAAGTTGGATCAAATGGTGTATCTCTTATACGAGTGTATAGTGATGCTACGGAGATTTTCAGGAGTCAGAAAGATGCCATCTTCGTTTGTGAAAGAGCTCGAAAGAATCACGAGGAATTTCCTTTGGGGGCTTACTAATTCGGTGAAGAAGATAAGTTGGGTGAAAGGGTTTAAAGGAGTTTTGGCTAAACGCAGGGAGGTATTGGAATTAAAAAGCTGAAGTTGGTTAATCACGCCTTTGACTACAAATGGGTTTGGAGATATGGCATTGAAAAAAGAGATTTATGGAGGAAAATTATCATTGAAAAAGTTCGGAGGTAATTTTTATTCCTTTCTTCCGAACACTTGGTCTAAATCTGTTGGTTTAAGCTTATGGGTGGGCATTTTAAAGGCTAAACATCATGTGAAACAACACACTAATTTTGTGGTCAAGAATGGTGATGGAATATTATTCTGGTAAGACAAATGGATCGGGGAAATCTCTTCAATATACTTTTCCATCTCTTTATAAGTTTTCTAAAAAAAAAAGAATGTAACCATTCGAGAAATGATTAGTCCAGAAGGTGCTTGGGATTTGGACTTCAACACACTTTAATGAGGCTGAGGTAGGTGGGATTGCTCAAATATTACAGATGCTGGGTGAACCATGTAACCTTCTTACTGAAGGCAGTGACCAGTGGAAATGGAATCATGACAAAGGTTTTTTCGGTGGCTAATTGTTATACTTCTCTTGACATTGATGGCTACCTCTCTTTCCCGCATAAGAAGGTTTGAAATCCTAAAGTCACTCTAAAAGTGTCTTTTTTAGTTTGGACTCTTTGTCACAAAGAAGCGTCTACTTTTAGACTTTCTATTCAGAGCTGGGAAGGTGTATAATCCGAATTGTCTGTTTTGTACGGTTTCTGTCGAATCAAACGATCATCTATTCATTCACTGCAAGAAAGTCGCAAAAATTTGGAATTATTTCTTAAATAGTTTTGGTATTCGTTGGATTTTTGCGGAAGGCGTGAAAGCTACTATTTGGGAATGGAGGAATAAGAAAGGAAGGAAAATGCTAAGGAAACTTTGGGGTTTATTACCCTTTTCCATTTGGTGGACAATATGGAGCGAATGGAACAATCGTTTGTACTCTAACAGGTATACGGATAGAAATCAACTTATTATTGTTGTTAAGTGTACGCTTTTCAATTGGTATTTGCATACTAAATTATTTGAGGGTTATTCTCTGTCAACTCTAATTATAATTTGAATGTTGTAATTGGTATGAGCTAGCCTTGTTAGCTAAATCTTTGAAGTTCAGTGCTTTGTGAGTTTTCATTTTTTTATCTAATTTGCCCTTTTCGTCTAAGAAAAAGGCCAACATAACAACAATTCTGCTTATGAGCCATCTGGATTTGGTGTGTACCCATGCTCTAAACTGGATGCGGCCCTGATAGAGTGCTAGTAGTTTTCTTACACTTCAAAAAAAAAAAATTTTTTTTTTTTTGAAGCAACACTTTAAAATGATGTAATTAGTGATCAACTAAATATTAGGTTATTTCAGATTATCGAACCCCGCTATCATGTCCAGTTTACATCTCACTGGAGTTTTCGACTATTCTTCATCGGTTAATATGCAATTCCATGATCTCGTTATTCTTGTTTCTCCACTATCCACTTCTGGGACCAAGGCTTCTTGGTAGCAGTGTAGTGGCGGAGCCACGCTTGTACTAGAGAGGACAGTTGTCCTCCCTAGTTTTTGCTAAAACGCAAAATTAGTAGAGATAGTTTAGGTGAATTAGGGAATTAGTAGAGAAAATTTAGGTGAAATAAATATTTGTCCCCCCTAATTTTTGGTAGATAAAATAAAATTTAGGTTATATTAGTGAAGTTGATAATTATTTACAAAATTTGAAAATTGATTAGTTTATTTATTTAATTAGTGGTATATTTAATTATATAATTAGGATTCGCCATATGATTAGAATATCTTAATTGATCTTAAAATTGATTTCGTTAGGTTATGCATTTTCCAAATTAAGTATTTTTTATTTAAGAGTAACACAAATTTTCATTGTTGTTTGAAAAAACGTCTAAATTTTTTTTTGCGGCTTTTGGCTGCAAATTATTGCGGTGCTTCGTATAGTTGTCAGCCCGACCAAAATTCTCTAGCTCCGCCACTGTAGCAGTGGAATTCATATCTTGAATGGAACCTTAGATATGTGAAGTCGTTCTGTGTTGAAACTCGTAGCCCTAAGTTTCATCCTTAACGACACTATAGTCCAGTTTCTAACAACAGTAATACACGCTGGAGATATTGTAATAACCGGGCCAGCACATTGGCCTTCATAACAGCAGAGAAACCGTAACAACCGAGCCTGCATATTGGGCTGCAACTTTGGGATTAGTTCAAGGGTATTTTAGTAATTACACAACTTGCTTTTATAAAATCTACCAAACCCTAAAACAAAGTGAGAGTGAAGAGTCTGGTGACTATCCTAAATGAGAGTAAATCAGAATTGGATTTCTGCTTTCCGTTTCCAGAATCAGATGGGGGTTCATGATAGGAGTTTTGGTTTACACATAGCTTGGAGATCAAAGGGAAGAGACACTCAGATCTCTAAGAACATCACAATGATATCTTCTCTCAAATCTAAGTTGTATTTTCCATTAGAATCTTGATGTGGAAACTAGCTGCCAGTCTGAGATGTCTTCTTGATGTAAGATCTGTAAAGTATTGGT